>VXBO01006281.1:1742-51473 GCA_013400135.1 Rhinoptilus africanus
GTAACACTTGCATTGACAAAATTCTTGCAGAGTTTGTCTCAGAACCTGTAAAAGCTTTCTCACTTACCAAGCTATGAATCTAAGCCCAAAATGTTAAAATACAGAGATATTCTTCCAAGTTGGTTCTTGTGCAGAGGCATTCATCTAGGAAAAATATACCTATAATCCATCAAGGATCAATCACCTGCGTACCAGGTGTCGTTCATAGCTCAGATAAAGCTTATGAAATGCTTAATCAAATATTGGTATGATGTGCATAGAGAAATGAAAAACTGTTGCATATTATAATTTGAAGTTGTCAGACATACTAGAAGAAGAGATTTTCTTGAAGCTGCCTTCACCCCCTTTTAGGAGCCATTCCCTGGAGTCTTGATGGATGTTGTTGGTTTATTCTATGATCACCACAAGAGGGTAAAACCTGAAGCTGTGGTCATGTGACATTATTTTCTCTGCAGGCCCAGTCCTTTTCCTAATGCAGAGGTTGAAACAGTGGCAGGAGTTATATTTCACTGACTACCAAAGGTGGACTAACATTCAGTCAGAAAAGAGATAAATTTATTTAATTTTTAGGGATTTGTCGAACTAAATGGGGTAAAGCAAATAGGCTGAGAGAGTCAAAGGGACACTTCAGTGCCAGTTAGTAATATGTTGAAACAGCGAGTGATTAAGTTACAATTTTGCTGTACTTGCCCTCCCTAGATAACCTGGCATACAATCTGACTTAATCACCTTTATAAATGAAAAATTGACATTTTTTGGATGTTATTAGAGATTTTGGGGAGGGTAGCACTGAACAAGAGATGAAGCAGTCATTGTATGTACTCAGTGGGTCAATCATGATTGACATTACATGAGGAATTTGTAGATCAGTATCCTGTCAATGAATTCCAAAGATAAATTATAATAAAAATTTATGTAAACACTTACTTAGGACTTGAAGTCCATCTTCTTAATTTTTGTTAAATATCAGCAGATACAGAATTGTTGGGAAAAGTCTTTTGAAGTGTTGGAAAAGGTTAATAACATTATTAATAAAGTAAATAAAAAAGTCTTTCGGAATAAAGTCACACCAACAACTCTATGTCAGTGGGTTAAAATCCTATCACAGCTGGGAAGTGGTTGTTAACTTCAGATGCAGTAGGGAGAAGAGAATTAAAACTGAGCAGAAGATAAAAAGTAAAGTTTGAAGAACCAGTTCTGATTAATTTTGTGATTTTTGGCATCATCACCAAAGAGTCAAACATGGAGGTTTTGTAGTCATTTGTGAAGCAGATACCTAAGAAGTAGGAAAAATGTCAGAGCATGGGTTTACAACTAAATCTTAATAACTGAATTCTCAGATATAAATCAGATGCAGAACTTTATCTGAGAATACTGTGAGGAAATAGTAAGATAAGGTGGTATGTAAATCACTGAAGAGTCAACATGTCACGATGCATTTCTTTTTTGGATGGCCCACCAGATGACACAGAGAAAAAAATGCCAGCACACTGGATTTAACTGGAAAGCTCTCTTTCCATAGAGGAAAAATAAAACCTGTTCTCATTACTGATGTGCGACAAGATTATGTTAAGGCTGACTGATCCTTCAGCTGTATTTTGAGGCAGGTCAGTAAAGGCTGGCTGGATTACACAGTCGTGACAAAGTCACATTGATGACATGACCACTTGCTGAAATTGGAAATAAACCAAAGAAAATACGGAATTGTTTGGGGAAACCTACCTACAGAGCTTATACTATTCAAAGGGAAAATCAGTCTCATTTGGTTCAAAAATAACTTGGAGCAAGAAATGTATCCCAATCCCTTAAATGGGAAGGCCATTATAGATTGACCCAAATGCCTAAACTCAGTCTTTCACAGGACTTTAAATATATTACAGAAGTTTTGTTGAAAATTTCAATGGCATTGTTGCTTCTAATACTGCACTGCACAAAAAACAGAAGACTAACAAGACAATTCTAGATGAAGCTTTTCAGAGAGGCTTTGAGCAGGTAAAGACATTCTTGCCTTAATCTTTCTTGTCACATCTTTTCTGTCACAAGCTTTGAGAAAACATTTGAGCACATCTCCAATATTTGAAATTTGGGAAAAGCAGAGAAGGAAAAAAAATCCACCTTGTTAGTTTTATTAAGAAAAAAAAAAAAAGGCAAGCCAATTTTTCTTCCATTGTAGAGAAAGTATACTTTCAAGCAGCAGAACCATTATCTGATCGATTGTAAATATAGGCATCTCTCATCCTTGTACTCTTTAATCTGGTTTGACAGAATGAAAAGAACATATTCTAAATTGCTATAATAGAGCCTTCTGCTTCAGGAATTTAATATGAGAATTGTTCATATCAAAGGTAAAATGTGCATATCAAAGTAGTAGGGGTTTTTTTGGCACTTTTCAAAATAGTAAATGGGATGTTTACTTTTAAGTTATGCAAATAGTTTTTTTCTTTCCTTTCTGCCTTAACCTCTGCCTTGTGTCGAGCGAGACTTCAGGATAGTTGGCAAACATCAAAGCACTTTAGGCCCTACCTGTGTCACCTGTAAAATAAACGTATTAGGCCACTTAACAATGTTCAATTACTTGTATAGGTCTCAAGACTACAGAAAAGCCAGGGAGAACACAAGGGAAAATCCTTTAGAAACCTGCAGAGGTTTCTATAAACATTGCTAATGTAGTACACTGGTGTGACAGAAACATTTCCTCGTGTCTCACACTAGCCATAGAATCCCTGATAAGCGATAGAAGAGAGGGAAGATTATTTGAACTAAAGCAAAAAGGACCAGTTGCCTCAGTTATTAACATAGAAGTTAATGCCAGTCAAACATATTTTAACATATCAGTTAGTACTGCCTAGACAGAGGATGCGGTTTTCTTCCTGATTTTTTCCACTCTGCAGTTACCTATATGTAGATTTTATTACCACATTATGACTAACCACACAGACTATTATTTTTTCTGTGACTTCATGAGTCCATCACAGTACAAATGTGTATTATTTAGCATATTGACTTTCTACCAAAAAAACCTCTTTTTTTTTCTTACGTAGCTTAAAGTGTGTGGCTTTTCAATTGCTAAAAATCAGGGATTTCAGTCAAAGCATTTTGGAGACCTAGGTCTGGTGCTTTATGATGCTACTGCTCTGATGTCTGCCCTGCTTCTCCTCTGGGGGCTTACCTACAGATTGCCTGGACAGCTGAGTCTTCACCACACCAGACTTTGGTCAGCTGTATTGTATCAACTGCTTTCATCAGCATTTGCCCTGAGATACTAGTCTATAAAATATGGCTGCTGAAAACCAGACCTGTTCTCCTGTCACTTTTGGTAAAGAGGCAGAAATTTTCACAGAGGATCAGGGTGATCATGTCATGGAAGAGTCACATCTTAAACTGCCTCTACTGAGTCTACCACATCTTGCTTCTCAGTTACACTGGGGATGCTACATAACCACAGGAGGGAAAGAGGAAATACAGTCAAAGCATAATCAGGCATGTTGTTGTTTGTGAGTTTGGTTTTTTTTTGTTCTAATGATGTCAGTATTCCAATGGTTTGCATTATTTTTCTTGTCTAATTCAAGCAAATGGAAACTCATTCCTCTGTGTTTTGAGCTTCTTAGGTCAACTGCAAAACCTAAGCACAGCAGGCTCACTGAAGAATGACATTTTAGCCTTAATGCCCAGTTTTCTCTGTTCCAGTGATTTAGAACAAATCCTTTTTATATGGCTTTTAAAAAATGTTATTATGGACTCCACCGACATGAATATTGGCTTTAATAGTTGAATAAAAATATTCCTATGGATTGCTAAAAATACCTTTGAATGTTATTTTAATGTTTTCTTTTTGTATGTGTTGAGAACATGGCATTAAGTAATGAATATAAATAGCCACACTTGGTGAAGAATACAGAATTTTTCAGCAAGCAGTCTGAAAATTTTCCTATATTACCATCTTAAAAATATACGGCAGAAAAAGAAATTAAGCACAAGGATAATGTACATGTAGTTTGTGAGTGCATAAAACTTATTATTGTTGAATGGCAATTGCTGATTTATTGTGTGCCATCTGCTATACACTTCATAATGTATACGTTATATCTAAATTATCTTTATAATGTATGTCATGGTGAATATGTATGTAGAAGAAGTTCAAAGGATTTTTAACTATTCTAAATTGCATGATAATGTATTTATTTATCCTTACTTATTCAGTAATATATTCATTAAGTTTAAATGTATAGGTGTCCAATCTGCAAAACCTCTACAAGGCTCCAGGTAGGAATATGCCTCTGAAAAAGTTTATAAATATCTTTACTGTTTAAATGAAATGCATTCAAGAAGTCTGGTTTGAAGGCAGTTCTGAACATAATTTTTTTTCTTCTTTTTTTTTTTTTTACAAATAAATAAAGGTGATGTCTGTGAAAGGGGTGGGTAAGTAATTCTGGAGATGGGTGCTCTGTTGAGTTATACAGTAAGCAAAGCATAGAAAATGACAGGTAATATCACAGGCAAAGTGTCTGCAAAAGTTAAAACTAGTGAACCATCTGAAAGCCCTCACCCGTGACTTCCTTTATATTACAGACATGATGGTTGCAATTAATTTTGGTTCATGCTGTACATCTGAAATCCATTTCTCTACAGCTGAGAACCACTATAAATGCCTTTTTTTAGTAAATTAGTACAAATATGAATTTTCTAGGAAATTGACCATCTAACTTTTTTACAAGATACTTCAGGATAGCATAAATCTTTCCTGTAAGTATTTTATTTCTTCATGTTCACTAAGGCGGCTGCCTGTGGCAATAAATAAAAAGAATCAGAGTTCACAAAAACCTGGTCAAGAATGTAATTCTTTTTATACATTTTTGTTGTAGTTTGAATATATTAGAAATCAGAGAATGAGAAAGTGTTACAAAACTGAGACCTCAGAATACATATTGCATTTATGAGGTGAAATTCCCCAGCTGATCATAGCATTATAGGTCCAGATTAAGTTTAGAAGCAATTACAGAACAATATTTGCCCCAAAAATTCTGTTATTTATCTCATGTTAGTGCACTAGGTTGCAAACACATTTCTAAAATTTGGTCATTATGTTAAAAAGTTTGGCTGATGCAGAAAGAAAAGATAATATAAATACCACCAGACTAGATATTCTGTAACACAATGAGCACAGAAAAATAAAATATGGATCATAATTAGAAAAGAGTTTTCAGACCCATGTCCAACTACTGAGGGTAAATATTTCCATGGAAATGTAGAACAGACCAGGTGGCAATTATCAAGCTATTATCAAATAATAGCTTCAGTAGAACTTTTTGACATTCCAGAAGACTGGAATCTTTCACAACACATGGCTAAGAGACATCATCCTTGTAGGAGAAACCATTCCCACCTAGTTAGACTGAACTATTGAGTTAACAACAACAAAATAGAAAGTAAAGTCATTCTAGGAGTTCACAGATCTAGGAAATCAGAGGAGTCAGAACACCAGTGATAGTGACCAATAAATACTACCAGAATTGAGCACTCAGAAAGTTTCATGTCCCAAACAGTCAATGAGGAAACAACAGATGTAACCAGACACCAAGGCTATTCTCTGCATTCTGTGGAGTAAAAGATTAACCTCTCCAGTTTCCTTGAGCTCCAAAAGCAAAAAGAAAATCAAAACATATGTATAGTAATTTAAATAAAAAACTGGAAGGACAAAGTGAGTCAAGTGCTCAAGTAGGTACCCCTTGAGTAAAATGTATTCCCATTTTTATTTTAGACATAGTTTATATAATCTGTGACACAAATGTTCTTTGTTCATTTGCCCCTACAAACCCATTCATTTCAATAGAAGTATAGAATTTATTAAAATTTGCTTTAGAATTCTAAGAGTTTACAGTTTTGCATCATCAATGTAAATCTGGATTGATTCCCTGTGAAACCATAGCATACCTCTGTAGTGATCTTATGGATGAGATTTGCATCAGACTGATAGAACTATACTGTACAAATGTAATTTTTACTGTTATGCACCTCTTTCCACATAGAGATTTCTCCATTTAATTTTGAATTGCTTATGTAATATTCAAAAAATTCATTAATCTTGAGTTCTGAGTAGACCAAACAGGTATCAGTTTTGAACAGATCTGTATTCTCTACCCATTTTAATTTGCAAAAATGTTAATTTTTATATTGTTACCAAAGGAAGTATTTTTGTTCATTTATTTTACTAAATCTTATTTACACTGGGAGATATATTACTCCATTAGTGAATTGTTTTGCAAATATACTTGTGCATTCACATAAAGAAAGTGACAGTTGTTCTGATAATTTACCAATTTGCAGAATATTCCTCGACTCACCAAATTGTATCTCCTAGCTGAATTAAATATTAGAAAAGGTTTTCTTTGTATGACTTTTTAACTACTATAGATTACAGGAGAGAGAAAATATTAAAATAACTCTTTTTTTACTCTTTTTCTTTTCTTTCTTTTCCTCCTGTGATGTCACTGTAAAGAAATAGGCACTAGGGACACAGGACCTAAGGCAAACATTTTTCTTAAAGTACCACAAGCAAGTCAAAGTTTCCCAGACTATAAGAGTGTAGTACACAGTCGCAAAGATAATTATTTCAATAGAACTTTCAAAAATGCTGAGAATTGGACTAAGCTGGGACAATAGGCAGGCGAGAATAACACTCAACCTATTGTTTTGCTACAGTACAAATACAATTTTAACCACAACAGAGATGTGGGTTATAATATTTATGGTTTTATTTATGTTTTAGCTGATATGAATTTTTGGATCAGAGTCATCTTATCTGAAGATTAAGGGCTTATGCCTTACTGAATTTAGTGAGACCAATTCTCTCAACTAGCCACATCTGACAAATTCATTATATGAACACATAACATTCACAGGCTAAAGAATTAAATTAAATGGACGCAAAATTCTAATGAATTGTAGGCATTATTCTCTCACACAGCAAACATATGAATGATGCACATAGGAGCAGAATTTGATTCCTCACTGTCTTCCTCTTTCAAGGTAACATTCTTTAAAATTGTTTACCTAACGTATTTTAAAAACAATTAATTCTGGAAAGAAACATTTCAGTCGAGAAAAATTCCTACCAAAATCAGGACACAAAGTGAAGTATTTTTCTGTTTGACTAAAATGACAAAATTTGTCCGTATGAAGAATAATAATTAATAATAATAATAATGAATAATAACAATTAATAATAATATTCTGCATTTGTATATAGAGAGATTTAATTTCAGGTTCTGTTGTGCTATGGAATAGTGAGTGATTATTCTGTTTTATAGTTGTGAATGTTAGGAATAGAAAATATTTCCATATTGTTCCTACTGTATTGGCTGTGAATGACATGAGGAAGGAAGAAAAGTAGGACAAATGAGGAAGATGTAACTTTATGATCTGGCTACTCTACACCATCATAATAGCTCAGAACATACCATTTTTACACTAATGTTATTTAAAACACAAATCTTGGAACGTACATCATCAAGAACCGAGTAGACTTTCATCTAACTTTGAAATATAAGTTGTGCAGAGATAAATCAGAATTTTATCTCCATTCTTGCAGTTGGTAGAAGAATGCAATAAAGCAAAATAATGGCTTCTATGTTTCATTAACAAAGCTTGTGTCCATCATGACGTTTCACTGATCTTCTTTGTGAACGTGTGTTATTTTACTACCGATGCCAAGCCACTATACCTTAGAGCCTCATCTCATTAATAGCCCTGGAGTGTTATAAAAAGAAATAATAAAAGAAATGTAAAGAATTAAACCTTTATAACATATTTGTATTCATCTTTGCTAGAGGATATTCTCATTCCAAAGAAACTTTTTTTGCTTTGAGATAAAGCAATGGTAGTGCATTGCTATGGAAACCTTTTCGGCTTCATATTTTTTTCCTACTGAAAGCATTTCATCACCAATTATGTTGCATTTTCTATGGTTTGAAACTTCACAAGTATGTATTGCTTTTACCTTTACTTCTGATTTTGACTTTGTTAATACTGTAATACATTTCTCCTAACATAATAATTTTCTTGCTCCATAAAATTTATTTTTTCACCTAAATATATTCAAAGCAGAAAAAAAAAAATAATATATCATATTTTTAATCTTCATAAGTTCTTTTCAAATGTTATGTAACTTATTTTCAATGTAAGAAGAAGAATGATTAAATGTAATTATTGTTCCACTGGCAAAAAAAATTACAATAAAGTAATATTTTCCATTTTACTTACATTTTCTAAGGACTGAAAACTTACCAGCAAGACCTCTTTTGAGCTGTGTTCTTCCCCGGGTTTGCAATGAATATAAATAACTGACATAAATTGTGCCAACAAACTGCTGAAGGAATTCAAACTGCAAAAGTAAGGATGCTTTACTGTGCTGTTGTGCCCATTACTTCACACGCAGCACAGGCTCTCGTGTTCTCATAGTGTGTGCGTGTGCATGTGCACATGGCTATAATATTCTCAGCTGCACTATAAAGCATCTTTGGTTACTGTAGATGATGGGGCATGTACAAGATTCTGATTCTTCTTGAAATAAACATATATTTAAGTGAATTAAGGTTCAGAAGGACACAATAGAAAAGGAAAAATTATAAAGGGAGCTGGTTAGCTTTGTCATAATAGCAATAGGCTTAAGATGGTCTCAGGCCAAATACAAATTTTTGAGGGATTTTTTCCTATAACATAAACTATTTTAAAAAGACAAATATATATATATTTAGATGAATATATCTTAATTATGTAACTATTGAAGTAAACATAATTATGCATGAAAAATTCTTCTAATATGTAAAGGTACATCTATATATAGAATCATAGAATCATAGAATCCTAGGGTTGGAAGGGACCTTAGTAGATCATCTAGTCCAACCCCCCTGCCAGAGCAGGGCCACCTTAGAGCAGGTTACACAGGAACACGTCCAGGCGGGTTTTGAATGTCTCCAGAGACGGAGACTCCACCACCTCCCTGGGCAGCTTGTTCCAGTGCTCTGCCACTCAAATATAAATGCAAATAGAATATGAACCATTAAATAAATAGCTATTACACATATAAAAGCTATTCTATCAAAGATATCTGAAAAATAGAAATCAATTCTGTATTTATTACTGAAATATATGACAAATATTTCAGAAACCTCTGTGCTATTCAAGATTCTGCTACATTTCCAACCTCTAAAGTGTTATTCAGCGGCATGCGGAAATGACTGAAGCCGTTCATGCAGCAGAAACAGCATAGCTGGGCTAATGCTGACTTCTGCCTCACACATGTATTGCTGACAAAATATAAACCAGGAAAGTCTGAAACATTACAAGAAGTTCATTTGTACCCTTCTGGCACAAATTCACATTCTGTCAATGAAATGCTCACTAGTCCTACTTTAGATAAAGTACAGTGAATCATCTCAAACCTTTAGTTTAAAATAATAATCTTGTTTAAATTGATCTTGTTGAACTAGATGAAGGAACAGTCAGATGAACCAGTACCAGCCCAGCTTTTGGTATGGCAACACAAATGCGAAGCAGAGACAAACAGATCTTTGGTAGAGGCATCTTCAAAAGCTGGTTGTCTGCGAGGTGAGTGCCTTTCCATAGCTCTTAGTCTTTTCCAATGAGGCAATTTTGATTTTAGTACCTGAGACAGCACAATATCAAGTACATACCTGAGTTGGTTGTGAGAAAGCTAGCTCATGTAATGCTTTTAGAGCTGTCTTGATCTGCTTATTTAATGTCAGGATCCACTGCTGTTAGCCAAACAGTGACTCCTGGCACAATCTGACTGTTCTCCTTCCTCTTGCTAAATGTCTTTTTCACATTTACCTTTAAGTTACTTGTGTCCTGATGGGCTCTTTTTATGGGGACTCTGTTGTTCTTCCATGTGTAGCTGGATTTCCTCTTTTTATCTTAATAAAATAGCACTGCTAATCAGTGTCAAAAATGCTCTAAACACAACATTGTGGTCAGATCACGGTATCACAAAAAACATATTTCCCATGTAATTTGAGAAATCATTTTGAACCCACTTAAGCCTTGGCTTAACCTGTGACTCTGAGGAGGTGTTTTGCTATACAGCAGATTCAACACCAACATGATTCTGCAAATGTTGACACACAGAAGATGAAGCACTAGGATTTATGTTACTGTAGGTTTTAGTGGCAGCTGAAAAGCAGCCCTGGAGACTTTGGGAAAGTAAAGGGAGAGGTGCCTACATATATTTTGAGACCCAGATCAGAGAGTTTAAAATGCCGAGCTAAGAAAGTACTTTAATAAAATGGCATGTACAAACCTGAAACTTTTGATTATTGAATTAGTTCACCTATGGGCCAGTCCAAGTGAAAAAGTTGGTGAGATTAAAAAGCTTAAGTGCAAGGGTAAATAAACTTTCTCTAATAGTAGAATAGAATTCTGCCAATATTGGGAGAAATTGTTCAGGAAATAGAATTTCAATAAAATTTATTAATTTTTAGGTCATAAATAGGTTTTCATCTTAAATATCTAAATTTTTTACATTTAAGTGAAATAATATATTTTGTACAGTCTGACTTTTGCTTTCATAATAAATTTCTAGATACAAAATCATATTTGAATGTAAAATCTGGAATGTTCTTTTTTTGAAATGTTGAAATACTTTAGTATTTGATCTCTTAATTTCATTGTTTTCTAAAAATCGAAGTCAGCAGGTTTCAAAAGATAATTTTTACTTCCACAATAAGATTATACAATAAAATGATAGATTTTGTTTTTTCAGAGTAGACTTCTGGAGCACTTGGGAAAATCCTACAAAGCAGAAAAAAGTTGGGATTACTGAACATGTACTTTGTACTCATGGATACTTTTTCATAAAGTTGTAACATTGTACCTTAGATAATGACGTTATGTTGCTCAAAATGTTAAGATGAGAAGAAAATTTGGGAACATAAATCTAAGCAGGCTCCTTTTGGAGCTGTGAAATCATTACATTTATTGCTGCCTAAAGACATAATGCATCACTTAGAATGGAAGCCAGCAGTGGCATTTCTCTTCCATCACTTCCAGGCTTCGTTTCAGATTTTACACTAATGTATGTACTACATGTCTTGGAAATAAAAAAGATTAATGCATAATGGCAAAAAGGTGCAGTGCATGCTACAAAATGGCATACTTTTAGGGTAGATATTCTATGTTTAGGTATAAGAAATGCAATACTTCATATTGTTGTTTTCATCACAGATCAGTAGGTGGAATCTGGGACATAACATTCTTATATTGCTTTATTTACACTGTTTCATATATGGTAATGACCAGCAGAAATTAATGGAATCTTTTAAGTGATGTGAGATCCCCCTCCACAGGAAATACTGTATAATGCAGAATTCCTTGATATCCTGCAAATTCCAGTAATACCTCCATGCAATGGTACATTTTTCCAAATATTGCACAGCATCATTCACTTATCACAGCATCCTTCACCTGTTCAGTCATTGCGAGTTTACCAATCTTGTCAAAGCCAATGACCCTTTCAAAACAATGAAATATACTTAGCGTTTCTATTCCCAAATCTCTCAAAAGACATGCTTTGAAAAAAAAAAATAGAGAATTGTGACACAGGATTTTTCCATACCTGACAATTTTTGCAAGGTCATTGGTCACAGCCTTCATCAATTCACCCTTCCCTGATATGTCTTGTAGAGGGTAAACTTTTTTGAAAAATTAATTACTGCTCTATTCTCTTTTCTTTTTTTTTTTTTTTAATATCTATCTACATGTTTTGCCTTTAAATTATTTCATTTAAAAGTGTAATAATACGTATTTTCTGAATTCATAACAGGAATGATCCGTAATAGTATGTCTTTTCCCTCATGTAATCTGAGATAGAAGGTAATTACAAAACATATATAACCATTCCAAAATAAAAGTCCCAGGGATGAGGAATCTATGTTTGTGTTAACTGCAGGAAGAAATACCTCTAGTCTGTGTAGCACTGAAGCTACTTATCCTCTCGCCATCCTAGGTGTTTGACCTCCCCATGGAAATACATGTATATGACACAGCTTGATACCATAAAAGCCTTGGGATTTGATGAGACATGAAGGATAGGTAAAAGTAGAAGTTAAAGGCAAGAAGATCAAAGAAAATGCATCATCATCTCCTTTTCTCCATTCTTTACACCTGCTTAGCCCATCATTGTGCGTGACTGTCTTTACCATTCTGTAACCTAACCTTTCTTTTTCCTTCACACCCATTGCTCCACCACTCTTGCTAAAACCTATCCAGAGCACACACTAGTCCCTTTTTTAATGTCATTTCTCCTTTTTATTCTTTCAGTCCCAGCTGAGAATTCTCCTGAAGCTACTGTCCTCTCAGAAGGCTGTCCCATACACTTGGCAAACAACGACAAACACTGACCCTTTTTCCAGTTCACTTCTAGAGCTCTCCCTCTGAACAATGGCTTCTAGCTCTAGCTATGTATGCAGCTCTCCAACGATTAAACCACTGCAGTGTGTTTATGAGGTTACACTCTGGTATTTCAAACTATTCTGTTCCAGGAAGAATATGAGGATTAGAAGTAGCTATTTGTTAGCCCAGTTCCTATTCTTAAACAGGATCCATGATCAACTTTTAGCAAGGCATCTGTGACTGCTTGGTAAAGATAGTGGTATCACTGCGTACCACCTTCCATCATGATTTCTATGGCTTTTCTCTGTTCTTTACCCTGCAGAAACAGTGAGCAGTAGACTCTGATTCATACAGAAATACACAGCACAAACATCAGAGCAGTGATTCTCTAACCTGATTTGTTCTGATACCGATATCCTGCAGACACTGGTGTCATATGCAGGAGAAGGGAGGCAGCAGCCGGCAGCTTTACATCAGGCCATGAGCCAGCACGGAGGGAGGCAGGGCACCAGCTCCACCTTCCCCTCTCACCTGGAGGCCGCACAAAGTCGCTTCTGGCTCCAGAGCTACTGTCGCTCCCAGCAGGCTGAGGAGCAGCAGCTCTCCATCATCTCCAAAGAAAAGATGTTGAGATAGATATTTGGCAGGTGTGAGAAGACCAGCTATTACTGCTTTTTGACATGCTTTTTGGCACCAGCAGCATACACACCATGCTTTATTACTGTTAACATTTTATTTTTGTCTTTGAACTATCCAGACCATTGATCATCTCATGGTTCAATCTTATAGTTTATGCCTCATAAACTAGTGTTATTGTTTGTCTGAATTTCACAGAGGTATGCATTTTGGAGGGGAAAAAATCAGTATCATCCATCTATCTATCTATCTATCTATCTATCTATCTATCTATCTATCTATCTATCTATCTATCTATCTATCTATCTGTCAATCATCTATAACAACAAATGTGTTTTTTTAATCTTCAAACAGTGTCCATGTGTTATATTAATTGAAAGATTTCTTAGAACAATTTATTAATTTTTATCATTTGCATATTACAAATATTTTCAAAAACTTTGGATTGCTGTCCAACCTTAAAGAAACCCTTCGAAATAAAAACTATAAGGAAAAAAAACCTTTAATGCAATCAGTATATTTTGTTAACACCAAAGATCACTTTTTATAGTTATTATACACGTATATACTATTTTACATTTTGGGGGTTTTTTATCCTTAACATTTTCTCTCTGATAAAGAGAAGAAAAATCACAAAAACTTTAAGAAATCATTAAAATTCAGTATATGTACGGGATGACTTATAAAGAACAAAGTGAATGCTAGAGATAGCTGACAACTTGTAGATGAAATTTATTTAACCTGTCAATTCAGGAAAAGTTTGCATTGTTGAATTTTACTGACATATCTAATGGCAAGAGAATAGGGGAAGGCAATGAATAAATTGAAAGTTAGTTGACTAGATGATACACTGAAATACATACCTAGGATTCTCAGAAAAATTACTGTGGGCCTGGTCTTGACACTGCAAATACAAGCATAAACATTCTTTTCAGTAATACTCAGACAACCTCAAAAGATTCCAGAGTTGTGAGAAACTCACAAATTATTGTTATCTACCAAAATTAATCTGGTTATTTACATTTTGGAATTTGTTTTTTCTATCTTTGTTTCCAACTATGCTTTTTCTTCTCATATATCTGAAATTATCCTTCCCCTTTCAAATGCAGATGATACTCGAGAAACCATTGACGTCTTCATTTCACTTGTGCCTAAACTTGCAGTCTCTTTGATAATTTCCAGTAAAGAAGCCCTCCAACATGCATTACAACATTTCAGCAGAAAAGCTGTTAGAAACTTGAAGCAAGCAAAATTTCTGGAATAAAAGGCGATTGCTTAGTTATCCTGCTCTTTTTAAAAGCAATTTAAATTCTATCCAGAGAATGGATGAGAAAAAATAGCCTAATTTGTAACCTCTGAGATGATATTTGCAGTACCTTGGTTACCTCAAACCAGGACACCAGTCTAAAATTACACTCTTTAATGAGTAAGTGAAATTCATCCTGTTTATATTTTTGTCGTCTGGTGATATAATTAAAGCTGAAGTGTGGAAAAGTCCTCGTTTTCAATCCAAGAATGAATTTCACCATATCTCAACCTTTCAGATCAAACTATTCATACAGATCTTTACAAAAAGATTGAAAATAACAGCTAGCATGTATCTGTGGAGCTGTCTTCCTTCCTAGGATGTTAGCTATGTACATCACAAAAATGACAGAAAGCTTAATTCTCTGTAAGTCTAGCTGAAACTGCTTGTAAAGCTGCTTTTCATTGTTTACCTCCTACTCCTTGAAGATAATAAGACTGTTTTCTAAAGGAAGATTTTCATGAGGGTCCCATGTGATTCTTTTTCATCTCATCTCTACTGCTGCTTGTTTAATAGAACAATGAATTGTCAAGCAAATCTGAAACCACGTTAAGTTCAGAAACAGAGAAAGTAATCCAAATTGCTCCTTCTTCACTTAATGGGTTTTGTATCCATAACATATTTAACAATATTAGTGTCACTGTCCAATGACTATACTAATTTTTACTATAAAGTAAAAAGAGAAAATGATACTGCATTAATAAAATAAGGAAAAAAAATAAAACTGATGCGGCCAATTTATCTCCAATATAACATCAAGGGCAAATATACAAGAATTCATTCAACCTTGACATGAAACTGAAACACTCTATTAATGTTCGTTCCTTTATGGAAGTTCACTCCTACAAAATGTTGTGATGATTTGTAGTAAAGTAGCAGTCATCTGAAATGAAAAGAGCACTGATGGTGATTCAAATTCTGGTTGCAACTTAAGCTAACAGCAAGAAATCAGTTAATCAGGATTTTCTGTTTCTCTGAGGATATACTGGTTTTATCTTAGTAAAAGATTTCTATCTTTATTTCCGTTTCACTCTTAGAGAAAAGGTATTCTGCTGGAGTGTGTTTCCATTATGCTTCTTTCCACTCATTCCCAACATAAAAATTTTAACTATCTGCCTTCATGTCAGATATGTGAGCTGCAGATTCTACATAGCAACCTGAGGATGACAGGAAGGTTTTCACGATCAGTTCCAGACAGCAATGGGGTGCACTCTCTAGGATGGGGATGTCAGGAAGACTGTTTGCTCAGCTCCAAATAAGAAAATGCTTCAGATTGCTACTTCTCAGGTTTTTCAAGTTGCTTCAGCCCCTATCCTTATAGAGTTCACATTCATGAAGCAGCTTGAAAAGCTGTAAAGTGTGCCCCGATGCAGAGCATGACCTTGGTTTATTTATAAGCTCAGAGAGAGAAACCTTATTAAAGTTTGGGCCCGTGACTGAAACATTCTCCTGTACGTTGCAGCTAGTAAAAACTAACAGAGCTTTGGTTAGTATCTGGGCAAATAAAAGACAAAAAAAAAAAGACAAATAATCATATCATCATCATAATTATGCAACAGAATCAATCATCTGGGATGCAAATTTCCAACATGAGTGCTCTGGGAACAACTTGACCTCCATAAGGAGTTACTATCTCCTGTTGTAACTGAATGTATTTACCACCTTAGGGTTCAATTACAGCTATCATCTTGAAACTGGAGTGATCCCTGAAGAAACTTAAAATGATAGATACTGTAGAACATTAAATCGTAAAGAGACTTTGTTGGTCATTGAAACCGTTCCCTTGCTAGTGTTAGAGCAGATCATCACATCACATAATCCATTGATCAAGCTCCATTTTCAAAGAAGTTACTTTTATGGGCTTGTTGTCTCCTCTTCCCTCTCTCCCTCCTGCTGTGATTCATCCTTCTCCTTCCCTATACTGCAAAGCCCAAATCCTACAAAAGGAAAGCAGTTGGGTTTTGTTCTTGAACATTTCAAACACAGAATTTGTAACAAATTATTGCTTAGGATAATCTTAATTTCCTTAAGTAATTGTTTTAATTCTTTATAAAAAGAAAAAAAAAAGAGAAAGAAAGGAGATGAGGGAAATAAAATGAGGAAAATGGTTCTGTTTAGTTCTGTTTTCTGTGTCTTACTGTTATAGTTTTCTAGCATGGAGTTAATGTCTCTTTCCATTTCTTTCTCGGAGTTTTAGTTTTCTTTACTCATTTTCTCTAAGACAGCTATTTTTTGAGAACCTATTTATCTCACAGCCATTACTAATTAGCATTGTAAAGTACACCACAGTGGATTAAAATTAAAAATGAAGGAATAAAGTGATATTTTATACAGAGCTTCAGATGGCATCTGATTCACCTCATCACATACATCATAGAAGTATCAAATTGCTCCATTCACAGTTTTATCCACTGTGTAAAATTATTGCTAGCAACTGCTTGGCTAATAAACTTAGGTTAGGCACTGAAGCTCCGGTTCTCTCAAACCTTTACCTGCATATCCAGCAGTCACTTCTATTGTGAGAATATCTCAAGTGGACTGGTTGCCTCTTTGCAACCATATCATCATTATGAAGTATAAACCAAGGTTCAGGTTTTTTTAATATCACAAATAATAACAATTTCCTGTTAAAACCAAGTTTTACTGAAACTTAAATTTTCTCTAGAAAAATTTTAGCCAGTTTTAAGCTTGAATTGGGAATTTATCAAGTGCCTGGTGGATGTCAAAATAGCAAATTGTCTCCACGTGCTGTGATACTACAGTTGTAGTTGACACATGCGCACATATTTAAATCTACAATATTAGCAATGGTTTTAGATGAGGAGTTACAACTTCAACATACACTTGCATCAATTTTCACAATACTATGTAGTGAAAAATTTAAAAATACAATCACAGTTATATTATGTACAAGCTATTTTGGAAATTTATCCCAAGAATGTTTAATATGCAAGGCATATTGCACCAGTGATTCCTCCAGGAACAGTCTGAGGCGTATCAAGAAGGATTACAGAACCTTGACAGCAGCGCTAAAGGACTCTGGAGCACAGGTACTTTTTTCATCAGTCATCCCAGTCAAAGGGAAGGGGTTTCAAAGGACCAGCTGAATCTGATGAGTCAACAAATGGTTACAGGACTGGTGCCACAGCCAGGTGTTCAGCTACTTAGAACATGGGACTCACTCTGGGAAACCAGGTCTACTAGGGGGGATGATGGGGTCCATCCATCAGAGAAGAAGAGCGTCTTCATTCATAGGCTTACCGAGCTGATGATGAGAGCTTTAAACCAAAGTCACCAAGGCAAGGGAACCTCAGTCCATCCCACTCCTACCAGTTTGATGTCAGTATCACCAATAGATGCCCAGAGTCTGGAGCAGGATCACAGGTCAGAGGGAGAGTACCTGGAGTGAAGCACAAAGGAATTCCAGCCACTGCAGCCTGTAAGGCAGCTTCTACCAGGAGCCCAAATTAAATGCCTCTACGCAAACGCTTGTAGCATGGGGAACAAACAAGAGGAATCAGAGGCGGACACATGCCTGCAGGGCTAGGATCTTATTGGCATCACAGAGACATGGTGGGATAACTCATGTGACTAGAGAGTTGGCACGGAAGGATACAAGCTCTTTAGGAAGGACAGGCAGGGGAAACAAGAAGGAGTCACCTTCTGTGTCAATGACCAGCTGGAGTCCAGGAAGATCTGCCTGGGGATGGATGACGTGCCAATTTAGAGCTTATGGGTCAGGATTAAAAGGATGACAGGGAAAAGTGACATTACAATAGGGGACTGCTAACAGTGACCTGACCAGGAAGACTGAGCAGATGAGGTGCTCTATAGACAGATAGAAGCAGCCTCACGTTCACAAGCCCTGGTCCTCATGGGGGACTTCAACCAACCTGGGATGTGTTGGAGGGACTACACAGCAGAGCATATTCCAGGAGATTCCTGGAATGCGTCAGTAATAACTTCCTCCTCCAAGTGATAGGGGAGCCAACAAGGAGAGGTGCTATGCTGGACCTTGTTTCCAGCAACAAGGAGGGGCTGGTGGGGAATGTGAAGCTCAAGGGCAGCCTTGACTGCAATGACCATGAAATAGTGAAGTTCAAGATCCTTAGGGAAGCAAGGAGAGAGGACAACAAGCTCACTAACCTGGACATCAGGAGAATAGACTTTAGCCTCTTCAGGTATCTCCTTGATGGAGTACTGTGGGATAAAGCCTTGGAGGGGAGAGGGGCCCAAGGAAGCTGGTTAATATTCAAGGATCACCTCCTCCAAGCTCAGGAGCAATGCATCCCAACAAAGAGAAAGTCAGGCAAAAACGCCAGGAGGCCTAAGTCTACAGAAGTTGGAAGCAAGGACAGGTAGCCTGGGAGGAATACTAAGAAATTGTCCAAACAGCCAGACATCAGGTGAGGAAAGCTAAAGCCCAGATAGAGTTAAATCTGGCCAGCGTTATCAAAGGCAACAAGAAAATCTTTTATGGCTATGTCAGTGATAAAAGGAAGATTAGGGAAAATATGAGCTCTCTCCAGAAGAAAAGAGGACACCTGGTTACCTGGCATATGGAGAACGCTGAGGTACTCAACTTTTGCCCTGGTCTTCATTGGCAAGTGCTCTAGCCACACTGTCCAAGTCACAGGAGGCAGAGGCAGGGACTGGAAAAACTGCCCACTGTAGGAGAAGATCAGGCTTGAGACATCTAAGGAACCTGAAGGTGAACATGTTGACAGGACCTGATGAGATGCATCCGCAATTCCTGGGGGAACTGGTGGATTAAGTTGCTAAGCCACTAGCCATCATATTTGAAAAGTTCTGGCAATCCGGTGAAGTTCCCACTGACTGAAAAAGGGGAAACATAACCCCCATTTTTAAAAAAAAAAGTATAAAATGAAGATCTGTGGAACTACAGGCCAGACAGTTTTACCTCTGTGTATGGCAAGATCACGGAGCAGATCCTCCTGGAAACTCTGCTAAGGCACATGGAACATGAGGTAATTGGTGACAGTCAACATGGCTTCACTAAAGGCACATAGTGACTGACTAATTTGTTGGCCTACTACAACAGGGTTACAGCATTGGTCAATAAGGGAAGAGCAACGGACATCATCTCCTTGTATTTGTGCAAAGCATTTGACACTGTCCTGCATGACATCCTTGGATCTAAATTGGAGAGACATGGATTTGATAGATGGACCACTCAGTGGATAAGGAATTGGCTGGGTGGTTGCACTCAAAGAGTTGCGGTCAACAGCTCAATGTCCAAGTGGAGACCAATCATGGGTGACATTCCTCAGGGGTCACTACTGGGAGCAGCACTCTTTAACATCTTTGTCAGTAACACGGACAGTGGGACTGAGTGCACCCTCAGCAAATTTACTGACAACAGCAAGCTGTGTGGTGGGGTTGACATGCTGGAGGGAAGGGATGCCATCTAGAGGGACCTTGACAGGCTTGAGAGCTGGGCTTGTGCAAACCTCATGAAGTTCAACAAGACCAAATGCAGTCTTGCATGTGAGTCAGGGCAATCCCAAGCACAAATACAGGCTGTGCAGAGAATGGATTGAGAGCAGCCCTGAGGAGAACTTGCACCTGTTGGTTGATGAGAAGCTCAACATGAGCCGGCAATGTGTGCTTGCAGCCCAGAAAGCTGACCACACCATGGGCACATACGTAGAATTGTAAAGTTCAGCTGGCTGTATGAACATTTTTTTTGCAAATGCCAAACTCATTGGGTTTGTTGTTATGGTTTTCATCCTCTGCTATTGTCTTCTAAATGTCTAAATACAGCATTTAAATACAGGCTAGATTATACCAGTCTTCTCAACAGTGTTAACTGTGGAAAGAAAACCTTACTTTGCAGTGCAACCTATTCTACTTAATGTACATAATGTCTTTTGAAGTCAGCATCTATCACATAGTTCTATCGATGATTTTTGTGTGTACATTTTATAGAAGTTTAAGAAAACTAAAGAAATAAAAGTGATTTCTTACATCGTTATTTCAATGAATGGCAAATGGTATCATATACATGTACCAGTCAGATGAATGAGTTATTTTTAATCCTGCTAAACACACATTTCTGTTGATGCTGGATTCTCTGTGTGGAGACTTAAGCACCTTTCCCACTGTGATGGATATCACCTCCAAAAAAGAAAAAGGCAAAAGCATAACCATGGACCTCAATATCTTCTAAATATGCAAGACCTCTTGTCTGGAATTACACTTCTTTCAAATAACCTATCAGCACTGCAAAACAAAAATAAAAACATAAGAATGTTTCAGCCATATGCTGTAGGGTAACAGTTTATGCAACAGTTCAAGAAACGGGGAGATACAGATAAAAAGGTATATAAATTCAAATAGTGGTACAAGCTACCACATAAATAAATTGTCAGGAAAACAGGGATTCTCAATCTTTTGATACATCATAGTCAAGATATGAGGCCAAATGTAGATTACTGGGTTCAGTACAGAGAGTCATTTAGTATACTATAATGATGTGTTCATGCTTGTTCTTAATACAAATGAATTGAAGCCACTCATTTTACACCCCTGCTCAGGTAAGGTCATCTGAGTAATTAAGCTCCGCTATGTACCAATTTGGTTTTTTCCATGTATGGTAGGATAAAACATGAGTATGGTCCTGAGTTACATGTTACACCTTTTGCTCTGGGGCACTACAGCATACTATGAACTTCATCCTAGTGGAGAAAAAAACATAAATTAATTGTAATTGAAAGAATAACCTCAGAGAGACATATTCTTTTCTGTGTGTGCTTTAATAAGTCAGCAAAGTAGGTTTGAAATGGATTGGATTGTCAATGCCTATTGACCTTGGAAACAAATGGAGTAACATCAAAAAAAAAAAAAAAAAAAGAAAAGAAAAGAAAAAGCTGTGAGTCAGTTTAAAATCTGAGTAAAACCAAGCAACGAGACAGATGAAAAGAATCCACTGTATGTGCTGGGGTGTAGTACAGATGAAAAAGGTTATTCATCTGTGACGTTTTTAAGCTGGGTTGAAAAGCTGAACAGAAATAGCAGAGAATATAGTTCTGAGTATAAAGTGTGTGTAAATAAAGAAATCTCCATGAAATTAAGTAGGCTAGTGTCCTGGTTTGAGGTAAAACCTAATAAAAAAGTGGCACTTATGTATGGCTTTTTTTAAACAGTCTTTGTTAAATAAAGACACATGATGGTATAGTTACTTAATTTATACAGTTTATAAATTGTGAAGGAAGGATTAAGAGAATTCCACTTAGATCATTGTGAAGGTTAAGAGTAACTGTGAGAGCATCCACTGGTCCCCAGGCCGCATGGTGCCTAAAGGCTGATGTCCACACTGCTCAAAGCTGGACTCCATATTCTGTAAAACTTTGTCAAGTTCTCTTCCAAACTCCTTGCATTGTCCCTCTGAGCTTAAAAAGTACTTTTTACTGTACACTTCTTTCCAGTAATGTCATGAGTAACTAATAGCAAGCAATCACTTGATGGAGTGGGGGACACAACAATTTTACAACAAGAACAAGACCACCACAGCAGAACATGAAGGATCACGGAGAGTTAAGGGAGTCTAATGGTTCTGATGAAGCCATAGAGTCTACCAAGAATGATCCCTAGAGAGAACTTACACCAAAACAAAGACTCATCTAAATGGGAGCTACCTGATCTGCTCTGAAAGGAAGCTTGGAAGTACTCTGATACACGTGTATAGATTAGGAGCAGAGAAGCTGGATTGAGCCCGATGGCTGAATTACTTGATGATGAAGTATCCAGAATCTCCCACTCAGCTGAAAAGTAGACATCCATTATTTCCTGAAGGTAAGGGAAGGGAATTCCCTTGATATGCCACTGATGAAACAGTGCTTTGGAATGGGTCCTTTTAGGTGTAGGTTTGCTTTGTCTCTGTGTCTAGATTTGTTTGCTGTGCACTACAGAACATTGCTGTGCTCTCTGTAAGATTTTCATCATGGCTAAGCCAAGACTGAAACTGTGCAGTGGTGCACCATCTAGAGATCATCATTTGCAATACAGAAAAATGACAATGCAGTGTAACAATGACAGCAGAACGGTCTGTACAGAAGTCTACTTTGCATTGCCTATTAACTACAGCTGCACAGTGTGTACCTACAGATCGTGCATATTTCATTGCTTGCAAAGATGATGTGTGAATATATGGTCCTATAACCATAACAGAAAGTGAAATTTTCGCACCTTCTTCCTTGTATGGTACTAGTCAGTAATGTAGGTGTATCCTATGTGGGTACATTTAAGTTTGAACTATGTTGTTTTTAGAATATAGTGAGGAACAAAATAGATATTTTGCTTTCACCTTGAGATCTACTCAGAACTATAGGCATAAACCTTTTGTTGTTGTTGTAGAAAAGCCTGCTTAAAAAAAATCAAACTCTGTGTGATATCGCTTGGCATTGCTCCATATATAAGTAATTTTTGACCAAACATTATGTATTTTGATGTAATTACTACTAGCAAAAGTTTTAGCAAAATAGAGGACAAAGTTATTCTTCACAGAAAGATACCCATTCATACATATTTAACAAAACCCATGTTTTCACAATCTGGCAGATGACTCACTGGTTGCTGCACTAGTTTTACCATGCCCTGAATCCAAGGCAGCATTGGGAAGCTTGATTCTATCAAGGTCTTGCTGAATTTAGGAATCTGGCTTTACAGCATGCAGACTGGATTATCCAGGCTCACACTAGGGCTGTCAGGGCTTCAAGCCATATTGCCTTATTCTTGTCTGACCAGTAATCATATCTCTGTCTCTCTTTTTCTTTCTTTAGCAAACAGATGGTGTTGGTGCCTGACTGTGTCCTAAAATAGTTTCTAACTTTGCAATCAATTCTTCAGTCTCTTCACACTCAAATGCATTTCATTTTAGCCCTTTGCTCTCTATTTCAGCACATATTCAATGTTCCCATAATGATAAGCTTACAACTCATTCCTTTTTGCATTTGTATTCATTTTGTTTTGCTTGGGTACATATAGTCTGAAAACTCCCAAACGAATACAGCCCTATAAATTGAAAGGAGAAAAAAACGTCGGCTAGAGATTAGGTTCCTATGTGGAATATAAAGGAAACCTGTAATAAACTTGCTATAGAAGCAGAGAGTCTGATGTTCAGTCATGAGCCCCCGAACTATATTGCCCCATATAAAAACACGAGATAGCGACAAAAGAGAAGCACTTTAGCCATCTTGATATTCAATGAATGTGCTAACTGCTTTTGTGGGATTGCAGTGTTCTTCAATGTGTTACCTTTATCACACTGAGACCTGCATAAAAATGAAATGTCATACTCCAATACACTTCTAGTCAGTCATACAGTTTATTTTCTTGTCCCCTGATAGAGTTCACAAATTTAATAACTGCCCTTTATCCTTGTCTCAATTCTCTTTCAGCTTTCTATTCAGCTTTCCTTCTCTCCTGACTTGCAGGAAGTACTTCATCTTCCTATAGCAGTCATAATAGAAAGAAAGAAAAAGGATTATATCAACTGCCATTTAGAAGGGCATGAGGGTTGATCAGACCACTTCAACATTCAGAGAAAAAGAAATGTTCGTGGCTATTCTGACACATACAGTTTAATCTATTTAGACATTTGCTCCCTAAATTAATTGGATAGTTCAAACTGAAAAGTTTATTAAGATTCTTATTAACTTTGCTTCACATTTTGTGTGGAAAAAATACAGTTTATCCTTAATAAAAAAATAGGAGGGTTATTTGGAAGAAACTGCTTATAACATCAAAATTATTTTTCATCTGATTTTTGCCTTTTTGTTTTGGTTTGTGTAACTATGATTAAGAATGACTCTATAGGCTTCCAAATCATCTCTAAATGACAACTACAATATCGTTAATACTGGTATCTACTTCTTACAGAATGTTCACAAGTGAGAATGAACTGAACTCACATTTTCTCTAAATTGAAAATACTAAAAAAAAATCTCTAGAACCACCTGTTACTATGTCAGATAGGGGCTTCTGTGGCAACACATGCAATCACTAAGAGCAAAGCCCTGATCTTCTGAAGTGCAGAGCAAGGTTTTTTTGTGAAACAGTAGCCAGCTCCTTCGCAGCTGTGAAGTCTCAGCTCAAATTGTCACTAGGCAACATATTTTTGTACATTTAACATTAATATGGGCTCAATCCAAAGCTATTTTAAATTAATGTTGATATTTCTACTGATTTTCATGGGCCTTAAAAACAGAGAAATCTTGTATCTCTA
Organism: Rhinoptilus africanus; assembly: GCA_013400135.1. Classification (NCBI taxonomy): domain Eukaryota; kingdom Metazoa; phylum Chordata; class Aves; order Charadriiformes; family Glareolidae; genus Rhinoptilus; species Rhinoptilus africanus. Next base: position 26,336 of record VXBO01006281.1, read on the forward strand.
TGCATTTTGCAAGAAGGGTGCTTGATGGAAGCACAGGAGCACAGGAGATGCTGAAGTACTATTTAGCTAAATAAAAAAACCAACCCAGCAATATAAAGAAAATTTTTAAAAAAAGGTATACGTGGGCAGGTGGAACTCTGAGGAGATGACTGGAAAACTGTTGATAACAGAACTGAATTACCAGCTAGAGCAAAGTAAGGGAGGAAGTTGAGGCTCTTGGAAAATGATAATGACATTTGTAATTGGAGTAGAAAGCAACATAAAAATTTAAGCAAATCCAGACTCAAGCTTACAATATGGGAGATAAACCAGACAATATATACAATCTGAAGGGAGAAGGGATGTGCAGTACAGGGAATACATTAATTTCAGGCTTGAGTTGAATACGTTGCATGCTATTGCACTGATCAGTGGTTGGTCACCACTACAGGAAGAAAAGATGGGATCTGGGAATTTTGAATATAATCTGATCATCTAAATGCTAGCTCTCTTTTCTGTCAAGTCAGGCATTGTTTTACATTTCTGGTCCAGAAAAAGGCACTGTAGAGATTTGGCAGCAGTTGGCAAGATTTTGAAATTCCAAGACTAAATTTTTTTGGTAGACATTTTTATTCCTTTTCAAGTTGTAATAACTTGGATTACTGTAACAGTATAATAAAATCAATCTTTGAGAAAATTATTTTCATTAACATTCCGTTCAATTAACATTCCATTGTTCTTGAAGGATTTTCCATGCAGGTAAACATCCATGCATAGGAGACTGGCTGTAATTAGAATTAATTTTGTATACTTTCCTGTTCACAGAAAGCAGGCTTATACTCTTATTCTAGGTAGCCATTCAATCCCAAGACTGGGCACATTTGGTGTAACTTCAGTGTTTCAACGTATTGAATTTTGTGATCATTTTTGTTCTCATTAGAGAGCTAATGTAAAAAGAGGGGTATCACAATATTTCAAAATTACTCAGAATGAACCTGTTTTCATGACAGATTTCACAAATGGTATGGAACGATTATTTTGATGAGAGGAGAACAGACAACTGCAGTAGTCTGCTGCAGGAGAAAGGTAGATTTCTAGTTAAGGTGTTCCATATAGTTTTCAGGAGAGTTGTCTTTGTTTCATACCTTTTTAGAAGTTGCCTGTGTTACCTTAGGTAAGTTTCTTAATTTCTCTCTGCATCTTTCCTCTCCATGTAAAATGTTTTATTTCTCACAGCATCATTTTTCATCACCATGAAACTGGTGGAGTTCATCCTAACTGTGCAAACTCCCAGCCCCATGAAAGTGCCAACATAATAATAGTATTTAACTGAGGGGGAAAATAAATTAGATGCAGCACTTCTGGCATTTCCCCTGCTAGCAAACGTGCTATCACTTTCCCTAATAATTACTTCAGGTTGTCATTGTTGACATTTACTACAAGAAACAAAACAGCAATAAAAAGCAAATATTGTGAAAGGTGCAAATATAAAATAAATAAGAAACCTCGGATCACAATATTTACTGAAAACATTGATTCATTTCTTGAAATGTTTGTGTAAAATATACATACAATTTTCTTATTAGGTTACCAATCTGTTGTTCTTATTAATCAAAGAAAAAGCAACATGAAAACTACTATATTAATTTACTTTCTTCGAGTTTATAATTTGATGTGAGATATCAATCAAAATATTCCCCTAGATCTTAGTGACTTCTTGATCAGGACTGTATGGTGTAATAGTAGAGAAATGCCCCTACAGTGAACTGAATTGGATAGCTGTAGTTAATTTCATAAATATGTTTTCCTACATGAGTAGACCTTCTTTGAGTTAAAAAAACATTTACCTCTTAAAGCTTTGTAACCAGATGTATATACATTTTGATTTTTGCATTTGTTGCATCTTCTTCTTCTACCACTGTCACTGGTAAACAGCAAGTACATTGTTACATGCTCAGGAGGGAGCCTTCTTGTTTGTGGTTTGTGTGCCCATAACCTCAGTGGACCCTGGAATCCACAAAGAGTCTCCTTGTGTTGCCACATGCTCAATGCAGATGGCATCTTCAGAGAACACATTGGCAGACACACACAAGCCCATATTTAGCATGTGCAAACCACATTTTTTTCAGGAGTTTGTAAGTCAGCCAAAGGCAGGTGTCTTTCACACAGATAACAAAACAGCTCTCTGACCTCATGTTGATCCTCTCTTCTATTTCTCCAGCTCCACAATCCCAAGTCTTTACTTAAAGTGTTAAAACACTAGGTTTCTTCATCCAAATTATATAATTTGTTTCATAAAGATGAACAAATTATTTTTCCATTTCAGAAGAGCAGTTGATGTGTTTTAACTGAAATTTTAAAATTACATTCGATGTTCAGCCAAAAATGTCACTTTCAATTCAACAAAGAGCATAAGAATAGGGAGAATAACCACATTGTAAATTTAACTTGAAAATGTAAATTCAAACGTAAATTTTTAAGAACATTTAAACAGATTCATTATGGATTGTCCCTAATACATTCTGGTCCTTTCACAGTAAGTTTCCAAAAGTTTCAAAAGATGCAAGTGAATATTGTCTCTGGTTTATGCAGATTGAGGATCTGGCTCAATCCTCTCTAAAGCAATGCATGATAAAATTTCAAAGCAATACGTGATGTTTCAATAAAATGAATGCCTGAAGTGTCCTATTGATCCTGCTTTGACTTATGAACTTTCTTTTCAAAATCAACATTCATATCTGTATGTGATTTATAAAGTATGTCAAATATATACTTCAGTCAAACAAACATTTTACAGGCAAATGAATAAATTTAAATTCATATATACTCAATTACACCTGTGCCAATAATTATTTTGAACAAACGTCTTCATGAAGGCTTGTTATTTAGATAACAGTCAGCAGTGAATAGTAAACAAACATTCTAACAAACACTAAACAATACTCTAACTCCAAATTGATTTTTCAGATACTCAGCTGCTGCATCCATGGATTTTGATTACCTCAGTTGAGAAAGCTTTAATCTGTAATGAATATTTATTCTTCTGAGAAAAAATAAAAAACTTAGTATCTCCTTGAGTTCTTACTAGAATTGTCAATTTGAAAGAATTAGTGCAGATAAGGAACGAAGACAGTAAGGGTCAGGACCCAAATGCAATGTTGTGATGAAATGCATTTTTCTTCCCTTTCCCTCTGCTTCTCAACATGTTACAATAAACGACTTGGAAAGAAACATCTCTTTATTATATTGATCCACATGCTGAAAAAAATGAGAAATTAACATATATACTGCAACATATGAATTTGTACTTTACTTTGAGCATATGCTATATTTCCTAGTCACACTGGAGATTCTTGTGACAATAGCATCTCCTAATTTATATGCCAAACACACCTGAAAATTATTTTCACATATGGAATTATAAAGCTAGGATATGTATTTTTAGTCAGATAAATTAAACCTAATCTTATTTATGTACATATTTGGGTGAAATATATTTGGGTGAAAACATGGGCCCAGCAACATAAAGTTGAAAAACTTTCACCAACATGATCAGTTATTAGAAAGATTATTTCACTTGGAAGAAAGAATTAAAAAGTAAATATGCCGTCTTGCATCTACAGTACAGCTAAAGAAATCAGTTTTCAAACATTTTTATTGATTTTCCATGTGAGCTTGGAAAAGTCAGCTAATGGAATTTTTCCTTTCAGAGATATCAAAATGGGAAGTTGATACTGGAATACATATTGAAAATAATACTTATTTGGAAAAGAGTTGGTTTTGAGTAACGGACATCTATCAGTGGAATAATATTAAATCAAAACCTCCCCCAAAGCGTATTAAACTTAGGCCATGATTCAAATATTTATACTTCTATATCTATGTAGGTATATATATATACACCTTACTGCTCTCAGGATATGTGTATGTGGTAGAGTATAGACCTATGTAGAGACTTCTGAGCTAGCTTCCTAAAAGCAAACATAGAATGAGCATTAGTGCAGCTGTCCCACCAGGTGAACACATATACCCTACTTTTTAACAGACGTTATTCAGCAGGCTCTGATATCATACAGTCTTACAGTCTGCTCTGCTGGGCAGCTAGACCACTAGTGGCAATCAGACCAGGGATGGCCCCCAGCAGTCAAACCTATTTGTGGCTGCCCTGTCTTGTCCTATGACAAGTTCATGGTTCTCCTGGAGGACTACAACACCCAAATTATGTATTTTTCATCTAAAGTGAAATACATTTCTGAACATTTTAACTTTTCTACAGAGCTGAGAAAATTGAAAGCTCCAGCTGAAATAGTCGTTATTGTATCTCAGAATGATCATGGTAGCTAAAGATGGAAAAGACTTATCACATCAGCTGTTTCACTTTCCTGCATTATAGTATCGCCTTAGAGAAAATATACCTGTCACAACTCAAGAGCAGATACTTTCCATCTACCAGGTACTATTCAAAGACCTAAAAGAAATAAAGTGAAAAAAAGCTACAGAAAGGGAAGCTCTCTAGTTCACGATTCAGACAGGACTGAATGTGAGGGGTACAGTCTTGCCGCAGGTTTGAACTTGCAAAGCTTTCTCCTTAGTTGAAAGGCAAGAGCACTCTCTTTCAGGAGTAGTCAGCCTAACTGTAACATTTTCCCATAATGACATAATAAATTTCTCTCAGCCCTGCAAGTCTTTCAGAAAAGTGCATGGTGATACCTAGTCACAAATTACTGGACAGTCTCTTTGAAAGAATTACATTCCTGCAGCATAAAAGAATCTCCACAATACAGGTCAAGATAGAAGATATTAAGTTCCTTTACAGATGCCATTGAAGAAGAGTGTAGCCAGACTTAAATAGCATAACATGCAGAGAGCAGAAATAAAATATAAACCTATTTCATATACATTACCTAAAAATGTACCACATTATGTGGAGGATGCTGCAGAGAGATGCTGATGCAGTGCATTATATCATCAACATTAAACAACTAGCTAATACTATAAAACTGAAAGAATAATGTTTTATTTAAAATGCTCTGAGAGGAATATTTCATTGTAGTAGTTGAGATACAGGCAGCCATGATGGCACGTATTCAAATACACTACAGATTTCATAGTGGATGAAAATCTCCCTGCTACGTACACACACAGAAAACTAAGTTCTGCACCCCGTCTGACATGTGCAAAGCCTGAGAACCTGGCTTTGTATGGTAATGACTCCATACACATTTGATAGGATAGAAGAAATCAATTTCCTTCAAATATATTGATGCCAGGTAATTAACCAGATCCAATAATTCACTGCCAGAGGCAGATGTTGATGATTATACTTTAATGTCTAGTTTTACATTGCTATGCCCCACACCAGGAGAGAGAAAATGATTGCAAACAGTTGGGTTGAAATGCTCACACTCTTTTCAAATAAATAAAGGAATATAGGATGCAAATATGTTTGCTGGGTGTTACATGGGAAAAAGAGCAATTGTAGTAGCTCTGCACCTCATACAGTAGGGATGTCGGTGACAGAGTTCTTTAATGGAAGTTTAAGTTTTGTTCTTAGAAGCTATCAAACTGAGTAAGGAAGACTAAGCTGACACAAAACAATAATAAATAACTGTTGTGAGTTTATTTACTGAAACATTTCATTTTATTTTTGTTTTTCTAGTATTTAGCTTTGAAGGTCTTCAGTTCTCTCTTACTGGAGGATGAGATAAGGAAAAAAAAACCCAATAGAAATTAAATAGGCTGAAATCAAACACACGGTGCTATGAATGATTACACAAAGACACCCTGGTAACCTGTTGACAGATTGCTGGCTGCCATGCAAGTTACCTCCCAGTAGGTCATTCCAGACCTTTACACGCTGGGACAAAGAATATTGATTGATTATTCAAATGTCTGACATTTCTGGGCAAGAAAACTGTACCACTGGTCATTCTCAGTATATATTGTGTGTTCTTAATATCTTGTTTAGATAAAAAAGTTTTTTCTTATCATCAAAATCTACGAACATACAGCTTTGAAGTAACCCATCAGAGGATGCTTTTCTTCTAAGTTTTAGTGCTGATATCTACAACTGAAAATAATAATCTTTTTCTTCTCAAGAGCATATTCACTTGGAAGCTGACCGACTCTTGTCACTGAAAAATGAATAGGAATAGCTAATAAAATTTACAATGGTTAAAATAAAGCATACAGTACTACTTATAATAATTTTGCCATGCATTACAAAGTAGCTCTAGTTATTCACAGTTTAATAGACTTTAAAGACAAAAAAAATATCTTAAATTTGTCTTACTACATTACATTTTATCCCATTATTGAACTCACTGCACTGAACTCAATGACAAAAGTTTGACTAAATCATCATTTTTTGAATGAACTCTATCCCCTAGGTAGGTAATCAGGTTAAACCAGGAACTTAGCAAAAGAGGAAGAAGTTGACAGCCCTCTTAGTTGCTTGTTCCAGTGGTTAGTCATTCTCCCCTTTTTTACAAAAATTCAGGTCTGCCTAATATGCTTTTAATTTCTCCAATTTCAGTTTTCAGTAACTGATTCTTGTTTTGCATTTCTCTGCAAGCTTTAATAGCTGTTTACTAGGCAGCCATTCATATGACTCTAGCTATATACTGTAATTGTCACTTTGCAAACTTCTTGATAAAAATAAGTAGATTTATTCTTTAAGTCATAGCTGTAAGATATGCCTCCATTTTTGTTTGAGAAGCTTTTGCACTCCTGTCCTCATTTTTTTTTTTTAATATCTTTCGAGCTCTGTGTACATCCAAACTTTTGGACTATTCCAGTGTGTTGTATGCTAAGGTAAAAATATCAGTCTTCTTCCACTCATTCACTGCTCCCCCATTTGTCAGTTTCCTCAACGTATCAAAATTCATGTCAAAATTGCAGATCAGTGAGATTTAGTCTTGAAGGAGAGTATAATGCCAAGGATGGATGAAGCTGTGATTTGAAACAAATGGAGGTCCAAGGTTATAAGAGAAGTCTAAAAATCCATGTAATATACTTTGTGAACAGAAATATGTGCTATCTCAGCTGTAGCAAAAATGTCCTTAACCAGTTTGAAAAACTTTTTGACAGTAACCACAAGAGAAGTACCAGCTATGCAGCACACTGCATGGTGATACAAGGAGAAAAAAACTTGTGATTGAAGAGATGACAATAACCCCCATCTTTTACGACAAGTGCTATGGGATACACAGGTATCAGTAATAAAAGCTCACAATTTCCTGTGCTTTTGATCAGGCCTTTTATACATAGAACAAAGAGGACCTCTATTTTAGGGGTCTTGACTAAAATTCTCAAAGTCTTCAGTAGCTAGGTGGAACTCATTTATCTATTTCAGCAGGATAAATGAGCACTGCTATTAAACAAGAGAAAGATCACTTGGGGCAGTTACCAGCATCACAAAAAAGGATTGAGTTCACATAGTCATTCTTCTGATTTAAGTTCTTTAATGAAGAGATACTGCTTATTTAACGGTATTGTCTTGCTTGAAAAATGATTATTTTCCTCTCAAAGCGAATTCTATTAAAACAGTAGCCTCCTTGGAGGTTAAATGTGAAGCACACATAGGAAACAGCTGCACTAGCTAATCAATACAATGTATATGGGTAATGAGGTGCTATTCTACAAGAAAAAAAAATGATGAGAAAAATTCTTTTGGAGTGATCTGTATGGAGAGTAGCAAAGCAGTGCAGCAATTTTACTAATGTCAGCGTATAAACCTGCTCGGTTCATGAGCTGCTATGCCATTTTGTATAAGCCAACATCAACAGTGCATTTTCATGTATAATTATTAGTGAGCACTCACACAGCAATATGTCTTCTTGTGTCTTGTCATCTGTATTTTGTTCACATTTAAACTTCTCTGTAAATGATTCTCATTCAATGACATCAAAATGCTTTGCCACTGTGATGCATAAATCTCATCAATAGCTGATGAAACATCAGTGCTCTGTTAAATGGACTGTACTTTGCTTTCAGTATTAAAAAAGAGAATCTATAAATAGCAGAAAGTGCCACATACACTATAATCAAAGTATTTGTCATATTGTAAATACCCTGCTCGGGACCTAATGGGAGGGCAAACCCAGTCCTTGAATAATGAATCTGTTTTATCTAGGTTACCCAATCAGATCCTGCTAAGTTTATAGAACGGACAGCTAAAGTTCCTAGTGTATAATTACACTGAGGTCAACTATGGCAAGTGAGCAGGCAGCTTCAGACCAGATCTGATTAAACTGAAGTGTTCATTAAAATTATCTGTATTTGAAAATTCTTTCTTGCAAGATCAGCAGAAAGGCCCAGGACAAAATCAAGAACAAATTGACTTTTTAACAACTCACCCTTACTAGGCTTATTTCGACTTGGCATAAAACCTACTCAGAAAGGAGGGAACATTTATGCTTTTTCAACTAGAGACACTACTCTACTGCTCACCTCCTTTTCTGAAATAGGCCTAAACCAGGAATAAATTCACTACTAAAATATGTAATAATCACTGCATTTTTTTTAGACACTTAGAATTGCATATTATTTACACCATTTTTTTCAGCCCAAGCAGAAGCACCTATTGCTATGTTCACATGCTGACTGTGGCTGAACTGTTTATTTCATCTGATGAGAGAAAGCAAATGAGAAAACAGTGAAGAAATTTTTTTGAGAATCTAATGTCTACCTATCCTTGACAATTATTTGAACCTTCATAATATGTTCTGTTGTAAGGTTTTTGGATAAAGTTATGACCTGACATTAAACCTTTTCTGAGTAGGAGGAATCATAGAATCTTCATGGTTTGAAAGGACCTTTGAGATCATCGAGTCCAACCATACATACATGCACAAAAAAAACCCCTACAATTTCTGCCACTAGAGCATGCACCCTCAGCAGGTTTGCCAATGACACCAAGCTGTGTGGCATGGTCGACACGCTGGAAGGAAGGGATGCCATCCGGAGGGACCTTGACAGGCTTGAGAGCTGGGCCTGTGCAAATCTCATGAAGTTCAACCAGGCCAAGTGCAAGGTCCTGAACATGGTTCAGGGCAATACCAGACACAAATACAGGTTGGGCAGACAATGGATTGAGAGCAGCCCTGAGGAGAAGGACTTGAGGGTGCTGGTGGACAAGAAACTTAACATGAGCCGGCAATGTGTGCTTGCAGTCCAGAAAGGCAACCGCATTCCGGGCTGCATCAAAAGTCATATGGGCAGCAGGTCGAGGGAGGTGGTTCTACCCCTCTGCTCTGCTCTGGTGAGACCCCACCTGGAGTCCTGCATTCAGGCCTGGAATCCTCAGCACGTTTCATGGAGATGTTAGAGGAAGTCCAGCAGAGGGCCAAAAAGACGATCAGGAGGCTGGAGCACCTATGCTATAAGGATGGGCTGAGAGAGTTGGAGTTGTTCAGCCTGGAGAAGAGAAGACTCCAGGGACACCTTATAGCAACCTTCCAGTACTTAAAGGGAGCCTACTGGAGAGCTGGGAAGGGAGTCTTTATCAGGGAGTGGAGCAATAGGATAAGGAGTAACAGCTTTAAACTGAAAAAAGGTAGATTTAGATTAGCTATTAAGAAGATATTCTTTACTGTAAGAGTGGTGAGACACTGGAACAGGTTGCCCAGGGAAGTTATGTATGCACCAATCCCTGGAAGTGTTCAAGACCAGGTTGGATGGGGCTTTGAGCAACCTGTTCTAGTGGGAGGCATCCCTGTCCATGGCAAGTTGGTTGGAACTAGATGATCTTTAAGGTCCTTCCTAACCTGAACCATTCTATGATTCTGTCTTTGAAGTCCTTTTCATGTGTTAGTAGCGGTATAATAGCTACTATTTACATATATAGACAATGCATTTATGGAGAGATTTAACGACTCAAAACCTAACCCTCCAAATTCTCACTACCATATAAAAAAAAAGAGAAAAATGAATAACAAATAAAAGAAAACAAAAGACAGACTAAGAACTCAGATGATTAGAGTATATTTTTTTCTTTAGCTTGCCTCAGTACTTTTGAAGCAGGTGGCTCATCTTACGATCTGTTCTTCATGGCTTTTTCACTACATATCTGCTGCCACAGCAACCATTTTTCATGTTGATGTTGCATGAAAATGAATAATACATTCATATATGTATCATTTTTAAGTTTGTATGTGATATTAATCTTCAATTTATTTGCTTCTGATCATACTACAGTCCACTTCCTTGCCTCTTTTTGAATAATAAGTAGAAAATTATAAATTGTTTTGCATTTCCATAAGTATTGATAGAACTATAGCTACAGAAGTGACTGATCAGTTTGAGTAACGTAAGTGGCATCTGGTGTACCTTTAAAAATTTTAGAAGTAGAATATTATCATGCAAGACTCATAACATCAAAACAAACAGAACTTTTGTATAAGAAGATAACTTATTAGAGTATTGTACATTTTATAGAGAAAGAAGAAAGGAAAAAGATAAAATCAATATACGGTCATTGCTGTTGTTTTTTCCATTTCCATTCAAATCCTAATTCTGAGCTCTACTTACATGTGTTCTCAGAAATTAATATAAACAAATTTATATACAAGTTACAGAAGTCAAGGAAAGAGTTCAGGTATCTATTTCAAAAGTATATTTTACATTAAATGTACTCTAGCCTTATTTTCACATTCACTCAGTAGCTAGTCCAATTAGTTATAATTATGCCAATTAAACTCAGAATTACTTTAACTACAAAGATATGCTAAAAACTGAAGAGTGAAATATTTATTTATTCAGTAATAAGTGTGAATACTCCCAGGATCATGAGACCATTCTGCATGCAATTCCTATGCGGTGGACCATTTGCAGTTATATTTCTTCCTGTTTCATGTGAAAAGTCTGGAATTGATAAATTTTCAACACAGAAAGACACCTAACTCTGTGTATTTCAAGACAAATGTTTCTCCTAGACAATGTCAAATGCCTGGCTTACCAGCAGACTGCTCAGCCTGTTTGCATCTGAGAATAGAGGTTAGTGGTTTTTCCTTGACCCTAATTAGCAGGATATTTTGTGCCTGGAGTGGCACTGTGGTTTGTGCTAATAGTGAATATTACAGTGCTTACTTCTGCAGTGCATGAGTCCTTTTGTGGTTCTAACAATACGTATGTCAATGAGCTTTGAATGTGACTTTAGTGCCTTAAGAATTATCCCTTTCGTTATTCTTCATCTGTTATCTTTTGGCACGCAGATGAAAAAATTACTTAGGTATTACTGTAAAAAATTAGTGTAATAATTTAAGTACGATTCAAATGTCTAAAGTCATGCATTGGAGTGCAAAGGTTTTTTTATCTAAACACTTTTGATGATGTTTTGGAAGAAAAGTATGTAAGTAGCTTGGAAGAAATTTTGTGTTGAACGTGTGCTCTAAAATGTATGAGCACTTTTGAAAATTCCACCCTTAATCCTTAATTTCTGTATCTTTCTCTTTTTTTCTGGCACTATTGTTCTTTACCGGAGAGAACACTATGTGAGTCCTCTAATATAGCAAAGGCTGGTGGCATGACATTTCTATCTTTGGCCTTCCTTTAATTATGTTTCATGCTGACCCTCTTGTGTGGAGCCAGTACGAGTAAGCACAGCTTTGATAGCAGTGTTTACATGAATGTTTGATAAGCATCTGTCAGCCCTTAGCACTCTACAAGACTGTGTAACACAAAAGGCAGCGAGGGAGCCCTGGAGCTTTTGCCACCTGAAAGCATAATCTGTGTGTTTTCTGAATTTCAAATGAGCACAGAGATTGTTCTTTTGTAACTCAAAATGTAATTTATGTATTATTTACTATAAGAATATATTAATCAGAAAAGGTTTTTATAAAATGCAGTTACGAGAAGCAGGGTCAAGATGTCTTTTATTACATACTTACCTTACTAAATTGTCTTTGATTCCACTGGATAAAAAAAAAAAAAAGCAGATAAAACTAAATAGTTGACAAGACTATTGACTATATTGACTACATCAAGATGAGTAGTGGGCAATTACTTGCAAACATTTTGACAATTTCTGATTAGATTTTGCATTTCAGCTTCCTGCAGAAATTTTCAAGAAGCAAAGCTTTATTTTACTTGTGTTAAAAAAGCTAGTAGTTAAGCTGACTTTTGGTCAGTGCATGAATACTACTCCCATGTCTATCAGTAACCAGCTGAGTGAATTTGAATTAGATGAGTGTATTTTTATAGACTTTTACTCATGTTGCACTGACCCAAACCATTTAGATATAATTTGGTTTTGAATCCAGAAAGTGTGGCCATATCATTTTGTCATGGACCTGAATTTAATATTCACTGCAGTTCACAAACCAGTGCTATAACTATGGATTCTGGGGTTTGGAAATGCAATGCAACAACCCATCAGAAGAAGGTCACCTGTGTTTATTATGAAGTATACCAATTACATACATGTGCAGGGCTTATACTGTCCTTAATACAGGTCCAAAATTGACAAGATTGTTACAAAAAATAATAATTTATATCTAAGAAGAGCATTAGAGATAAGACAAAATAAACAAGTGCTCAGGTGTCAGACTGCAGAGGGTATCAGACTTCTTTTTTGATGATGCTAGAAATTGGGACTGGCTTTTGCAATATTTTTAACAGTCCAAGCAACCGAAATCTCAAGTGTGCAGTCCTCTTGTATAGCAGCTGTCATTCTCCTCCAACTACCATGCACGGACCTCTGTCCACAGACAGCAAGGAATAACAAGCTCAGCTTTCCAAGGTCCTTATTGCATCTCTCCACCCTGCTCCAGCCTTCCCTTTCCTTTCCTCCATTGCTTGAGCCAACCTTATACATCCCTTTTGACTTTGCAATGCATCCTGTTTCGTCTACACATATGAAGACTGAATATTCATGAGGAACAAGATGTCTTTGTTGTCTTGATGTCAGGCACATTGCCAGTTCCTAGCAAATACATAATATTTATTTTTTGAGCAAATTGTTAAAATCCATTTATTTGTGGACACTGTTTAAAAATAGGAAATAAAGAAGTCTGCAAATGCTTGACTTGGTATACATTATTTATCCAGCTCTACGCTCTTTGTTTATTTTTGTAAATCAACACATATCTGTTGCTTGTTAACTCTGTAGGAAAATTGGAAATGGAGTTTTGTGGGATCATGCACATGCAGAACAGAGTATTTGTTGATTTATCCTTCATAGAGCTGTTCTACAATATAGACATAATAAACTCTGTTGTCTATGGTGCAACTTCATTTATTTCAACTTGGAGAATAGAAAACAGTAGTTACACTGAGTGAAATCATAGTGGAGAAGTTTTAGCACATTTAAGCACAGTGAAGAAATTTGAATCCTTTCATATTGTTCGAGTGAACATTCAGGCTGTGCCACTAGATAAAATGAGATTCCATTGAAATTAGATTAAGTAAGATCCCATTTTACTATGAGAGATGTTTCTGTGCTTGTCTTTGTGACAATTCATGCTCATATCCCACGGCTTTCAAGGGCCAAGACAGAGGGATAGGTTAATTTCTTGGACTTTTGGGGGACTTACACTTCAATTCCTCAGGAGGTTATATTGACTCTGCCTTTGTTTAGACTTTGTTGACTGCAAATAGAATTCCTTATGTTCCCAGGTCTTAAGCAATGTGAGACAGCACTTCCTTTCTTCCACGTACATTGCAAGGGAAGGTCGGCTGAGAGTTGTACAAGCCAACAAAGGGAATGGAAGAGACCTTACTTAGCATGAAATGGCAAGCAAAAATAGCATTCGTAGGAGCATACGTATTTAACTCCAGAATGCAGGAAAGTTCCTGCTGCCATAGTAGATGCATCACTTCACCTATTTTAAGCCTCCTTCAGAAATAAAAGATGACAGCTGTCCCTCTGTGTTAATGAATAAATTCTAGGGAATTCTTTTGTCTTTTTTATTACATAAGAGCAAACTAAGTTGCAGCTTTGCCAAGAAACAGTTGGCTCATTTGTACCATTCCATCTCTATGTGCTGTATGTGAGATTCATGTAAGCATGCAAAAATTGATGGAAATCCACTTGTGTCAATCAGAGAAGAAACTTCTGAAATACAAAAGGGAGAGAGAATGAAAAAGCAACCTAATATTAATGAACATTTTAAAACTCCACTCAGTGCTTGGGGTGCCATTGATTAGCCTGCCTAGCAAGTAGTCCCTTAGTGTTCCCAGTTTGAAGCCAATTGACTTTTTCTTTCAGACCAGGGCTTTGTATTCTCAATTCTGTTCTCAATTACACTGGTATATATTAATGGTAACTCTGCTATCTTCAAAGGAATTATTCTATTCACACCAGTGTAACTGAGATTAAAATTTGCCCCTCAGAATTCTATAAAAAAAGGTTGAAAGGTTATAGGGATTTCTATATACTGTGTGAATCAATTCCAGAGAAAACATGCTTTTAAGACAGTGTTAGTTCCTTATACTATTAGAAATAGTTATTTGTTGTTTTTAAAACCTATTTTAAGTTGATCACAGATTTTTAAATTGGCACATGTGCTTGTCAAAATATGCTGCTCTAAAATGAACTTTCTTTGAGCAATTTTTCCCTGAATATTGCTATCAATTAAAAACATGCTAATTTATACTCCCCAAGGCAAGATATCTATATTTAATCTTTTCAATACATTCTAACACCACCAGCAATTTTCCTCTGCACATTGGAGTAAATACAAGGAAACCTGGGAGCAGATTTCTATTCTGTAATGATTTTTCTTAAACAAACAATGAGAAAATTCCTAATTAATATTTTCCATTTTTGAGCACAAGCTGTGAAATTGCACAGCTAGCTGAAACTAATGAATCACAGAAACTCTCAATCTTGAGAGGAGTGAAATACACCAAAATTTACTACTTGTAAGTCTCAGCTACATAATTTTCACAAACAATGAACATATCAGAATCACAAATATCCAGATATGCATTCGTAATGTAAGTTGCAGATGCAAAAGGGCAAGTGTAAATTTTGCTGGTGGACTTGAAAATTAAACCTTTCAAGAAAATGGTGTTTTATATATGCAAACATGTAACTGTAGGATGCCTATTAATGGAATACCAGTTTGAACACATATATAGGACCTTGTTTTCAATTGCTTGTCACTTTGCCAGACTCGTTTTCATAGAAATTTCTCTCATGACCCACTTGATAAAAACTCCATGGATTTTGGGAATGCCATGGTTACAGTCTAATCCCTACTAGACTGTACTAAATCTGAGCATTCTTACACAGGACTAAGAAAGACTTTCCAAGCAATTCAAAATTATTTCTGGTGAAGAATGGTATAACTGCATTTATGCTAGAATCATGCAGGGAACATTCCCAACCATTGGAACATAATCATCTATGCTGTTAAAACTCTCTGGTGCAGTTCTGGCTCTGGGTCAGCTATGACTCTCCCAGACAATTGTCATGCACAGTTGGGAGTTAAAACAGGCCAAGGACTAGTCCTGTTAGGCATTTTGGATGATGTCATCCTTGTTGGAGGGGGAAAGAGTGCGATAGCATGGAGGCAGCATGCTCTGTTCCAGCTGGCCTCAGTGCTGAGAGTGGTCCTGGGAAGGTTTAAATTATGACTATAGATGTAGTCTACAGTGCCAAGAGAAGGAATTGAAAACAGCTGTCCTATGCTCTCAGTGCCCAAACTGCCAACCATGGGTAGTGCAGAGAGGCAAGAAATTGCCAAAGAACCAGGAAGGAAAGCCTGAAACAGATGCTCGGTTCCTGGGGTTGCTTGGGGAGGGAAATAATGGGATTGTTAAGGTTTAGAATCTTGTTTGTGTGAAGAATGGGAGCAATGGTTTAGACGGTAACCTCTGATATGTAGGCAATCAAGATTTAAATTTATATTCTGGCCGATTCAGGCCAACTAATAGAACTACTTAACTTCTATGCCAAGAGATTCTCTGCAAACTGCAGTCATTTTTTCCTGTTGATGCTGTTCCACTTTGTTCAAAAGATAAAACTGTTAACTGGGACAGGAAAGAGAAGGACCTGTAGTCAAGGCCAGGTGGTGCCAATAGCAGACTGCTGAGCACTCTGCTGTCCCTGTGCTAGGTATTACTATGGCCTTGCAAAAATGGTAAAATCTTAAATAAGGCTTAATTTCATACAGTTTCAATATTTTCTGTACAATCAATAGTACATCATTCCTTACACAGAATTCAGGGGACAAAACTAGTTCTTTGTGGTTTATATACAAGATTCTATTAATTTTTCAGTAATACTATTTTTTGTATTTTCATTTGTACTCTGTCAAAATGCAAATACAAAATTTCTTTCATGTTCTCCATACAAAGGACTTTCTTCAGCTCTTTCTGACATGCAAATGGTAGTATATTTACCCATGAGTGTGTGCTTATTTTCATATAGTTAGAAACTTGAACACCATTCTTCTTGACTTCAGCTTCTGCAAGGTAAGCAAGAGGTACGAATGATATTATAGTAGATGTGATTCTCAGCAGCTGTGGAAACCTGTTCCCTAATTTTGGAGGCCAACATAAGCATTAACACACATGTCTATTCTAACTGCAAATCCATCAGGCTTAAATTCAGTTTAAAATACAAAGATTCTAAAAGCCAAATCTGATGCTTTCTTGTCCTCCTCATTATTTCCAGCTTTATTTTATGGCTGTACCAGATGGCTCCAACAAAATATAAATGATATCCATATTCATTGAATCCTTACTGATGTGAAATCACTCACATTCATAACAATTACAGTGTTAGCCCTACTGTAACAGGAAACACCTGTCCCACAATTCATTTTTGTCTTTCTGCCTCCTGGCTTGCAAGATACAGATTTTGTCAATCTTTCTGTGTGCCATCAATAATACTTGGCTAATCTTTAAAAGTCAGCAAAATCACTGAGGCTGAGCCTGGCGGAGGCTGAACTCAGAACTCACACAGCAATTAATTGCTTTTGCAGTCCAAATAGTACTTACCAGTGTTTTATCCTAAGCCAATGAGTGAACACATCTTGCAGAGAAACTATCTGATCCACTGAAAAAAAAATTCATTCTGATCTTTCAATAAAAAATCCTGAGGAAACACAGAGTCATTTGCAAACTTTGTTTAAAAATTAGCAACATTGTGAAATAAGCATGTAGTATTGTTTCTACTTCCAAATACCACAGTGACTTTGATGTAAGGAAAATGATTTTCCCAGAGACACACACAGAAAAATGGCAAACTGGATATTCTCACCTTGCAGTAACAGTCTTCAGACTGATGGCTGGAACAAAAATTGGAAAAGCTAAAATCTGTTGATGTTAATCTGAAATGGAAATTTTGGGACAAGGACATGGGAAATTCAACAAAATAAGATAAACTGACAAATTTTGCATAAATTTCATGTTCATTTAACATGAAAACTGATTTTTTTCTTTTTGTTTTCCCTGTTTTATCTTGTTGCATACTGTTGAGGAAAACCTTGAGTGATATTCAAAAATGTTAAAAAGTTCAAAATAAATTTCAGTAGCATATGTTTGGAGAAATTAAGCCATTCCTTTTACAAATAACTACAAATTCTTATTTGTTTGTTTGGGGGTTTTTTAGCCAACTTTGACTGGATTTAACTTGAGTTCGTTAAGAGTTACAGCCTAAACTAAAAGTCCATTTTCCCACAGATTTTGTATTTTTTCACTGAAAAGAAAGTGTCTATCTTTATTTCATTATTCTAGCCCTTATCCCATATTTGAGATGATGAACAGCAAAAAGACGAGTGCTTAAAAGAGAAGAATAAAAAGAGTGCTGTGGTTCAGAAGATATGGGAATCATCTGCCAGTTTCAAGCAGAAAGACATGAAATGCCTAGTATGAGACCTCAGGTCTGTAGAAGTTTTAACAGTGTAGGAAGGAAAGATTATTTTAATGATGGGTGTAATCAAACTGGTGCTTTCATTAATGTGTTATTTCATTCCTTTTTTTTTATCCCTACCATTCTCAGGTATTTCTTTGAAATCCAACTCTCCACATCAAAAATCATATTTTTTTTCCTCTTTGTATTGTCTAAAATGCTGATAGAAATGCTTCCTGATCAAATTTCCTTCCAAGTTACAAACTACTAAAAATTGCATATAACATTATGACACAATAAGAATGTTTTATGCTTAAATATATTTAACACACATTTACATAAGAATCTTTACGTAAAAGTCTTTTATTCTCTCTTTTGGGAGAGAATAAATCTCTCCCAAAGCTTAACTTTGAAAATGGTCTTTAATGGAATCTTACAAAATATGAATAAGGATGAGGGCAGGATGCTTGCCAGCTCTTAGAAAGCCTCTTCAACATCTCGATACCTCTCTCACACAGACGATGACACACTATCAATTCTCTAGTTTTCATATCTGCAAAGAGTGAAATTTTCACAATTTTACGATTGTTGACAAGAAACATCAGATCTGTTCTTGAATAAAAAATCTTATTCATGGATCTATGTTGCTACAAGAGCAGCCTCTGAAATGAGTGGTAAAACTCAAAAGTAACAGAAGATTCAATGGTTTTATATTTTTCATAAAGGCTAGAATCTTATTTTTCACTTTTTTATGTGTTTCTTTTACACTTTCTTGTATTATCATGTGGTGTGCTGAAGTGGAATAGGTGTTAGATTTTAGGCTGGAAGTAAGCATATGAATAAATAAGTGAATGAATTCTGTACAATGATGCATTCCCTACAGATTCTTGAGGGGTCTTTCATGCTCCAGGCTACTGTATTATAAAAATACACTCCTGAACTCACTCCTTTCTGGCAATACATGCCTTTACGACATTCAGGGAGAATATCCTTGCATTATGAGTCCAAAAACTGGCTGGTGAGAACAACAGAGGCACAACTATGCAGGTAAAGTAGGACTGAACATGTGCACTGGGAAAGAGAGAAGGGATATGGCTCCTTATCCCTGTCATTCACAATCCTTCAGCTCTAAAAATTTAAAAATCCAGCCAAACCTCTAAAGAGATGTGCTATTTTAAGTGATACTGCTTGGGGGCCATCCCTTTTGTATTTATCCACACAGACCTGCAGATAGGCAGTAAATATAATTTACTTTACCATACTGTAGCAGCAGATGTACTTTTCAAGAATGACTTCTGCTTTGTGTTTAGTAGCCTTTCTTTCACCAATCCAAACCTGTAAAAAGGCTCACGTTCACCCTAGTACTTACTGTGAACTAAGATAGTTAAAAAGATGAAAAGTACATTTTCCCAAGCAGTATCATGACATATAAGCTGTTGGCAATTAATTTCTCAGCAGTTTTCCTTTGTGCAACTGATCAGAAGTAGCATAAGGCAGGAAATCATGATGCAGAACCTGGGCAGAGTGTGACATTTAAAAAAAAAAAAAAAGATTTATTTATGTCTGTTTTTTTCTTTCTTTTAAGCACACCTGTATCAGTAATTTAAAGCTGAAGGCAGGTTCCCTATGTAGTAATATATTAATGAAAGTACCCTCCTGTTTTCCTCCTTGTTAAAAATCTGTCTTCTATGTCCTTGGTGTGGTAAGACCTCTTAACATCACTTTGCAGTTCTCACAGCATAAGAATGTACAAAGTGTCATATTTGGCAAGCTGTGCAACGTGGAAAAGAATCCATTGATTGCTATTAAAATTGTGATTCTTGACCACAGAGGCGACTACTGAGGCACAAAAAGAAATCTGTACAGTAAGGTTATAAAATGACCCTCACTTAAACCTTGAACTGAGTGCTGCTGACCTTCACTGGAGCTGAAAGAAGTTTCAAACAATTTGATGATGATGTTTTTAAATGAGCCTCCCATTACCATATTAAAATTAGGCTTTTTAGGCAGAAGCAGAAATGTCCCATTAACTCTGTTCAACACTCTGACCCTGAGAGGTGAATTCTATTTGACTGATTTCAACTGGACTCTGTCCTTCATACCAACACTTGTTAATCACGCTCAACTTGGGAAGTGATTTCTACCTTCTAAGTTCTGTGTGAACCATCTGCAAATCTTCCCAGCTGCCTTACAGGCATTCTCTTGAGACATTTCACTTCACTTCAAATATTGTTGAAACCTGTTTTAGAGAAGGGGAAATTATTTGGTTAAACACTGAAACCCAAGCAGTTTAGATTCAGGCCACAGCAAAGCTATGTTAATGTAAGATTTAAATCAAATTGTGGTGATGTCAAAGGTGATCCATATGTTTTCATATGTGATTTCATTAGAATAACGGCAGCATTTGCTAGAATATTTAATTTTATTCGCCTTTTATTCAGATTCATATTATATGGGCCAGTCATGTCCTGGGAACATCATGAAAACCCATGGGAAGGCAGACTGGCTTAGACATCTGCCACCACTGCAGTAGTTGACAGTATTCATGAGCTCAGACTCAGATTATTTGTGTCAGTGGTACAAAATTCTGCTTTTCAACCACCTGGAGACTGTTTTCATTCAGCTTTTCAGTCCGGCTCATAATAAGGAAACCAAAGGACAAAAAATACTGGCAGTGGCAGACCACCTGACAGGGAGCAACGTCTAGCCCTCAGTTACATTAACGGCTGCAGGGCAGTGTCTGTTAATTGCGTAGTGGTTCAACCAACTCTTTTCCAAGGAGTTTCTGATCTGTGTGGCTCACCCCATCTCCCATCCCCCAATTGTGGGTGACTGCAAAGACAGAGATTTCCTTAGAACTACAAGACTCAAAAAAAATTGAAACATAACCCATATGTCATGTTGTAAAAAATGCAAAATACGCTGGATGTGTAAAAGCGGCACACCAGGCCATATGCTTCAGATAGAACAGCTTGCATACGTCTAGGCCTCTACACTGACTTCAGGAACTGAAAACAGTGGCTAGTCTACTCCACACTTTTCCACTTGTTAAATTTGTTTTGGTAAAGTCAGGTTTACACCTGAAGACAGAAAAAAAAAAAAAAAAAGAAAAAGAAAGAAAAAAAAATCAGTCTTTATCAAAATCTTGATGCTGATGATTGGCTGCTTGTTTTCTGCACTGCTTTAATCTGTCATGCTGTGACCAAGTGAAGTGGAACAACTGCAAAATTTTCCAGGATAGTTGTTAATATCCAGAGACTCAGTCTGCAATGAGAAATAGGAGCCCGGTGTTCAACACCAGGAGAGTCCGGCAGAGCAGTGGTGGTGTGCTTTCTGCAGAAGTTGACGCTCTGCCTATTTTTGCCATCATCTCAGCACTTCCTTGGCACTTCCTAAAAGGCTAAGCAATGTTAATTCTTTTACTCAGACCTAATTCCCACAACATTCTCTTTCACACAACAAAACCTGCATGAACACTGCATTAAAGGTCTGTTTCAGCCTGGCAAATGCCAGGAAATTCTAGAGTCATTAACCTTCCTTATTGTGCACTGTATTATGGAGGTCTTTGAACAGCAGGATACTTCACATACAGTATCCTATGTAGTATAAGAGCTAAAATATGCACAATTAAGCAGGTTAATATTCAGCTTTAACCTCTGTGTTTCGATGATGAAACATCAGCAGAGCAGTTGAAAACTCCTTTTTATATAGGAACAGTGCAAATGCTTACACATTTTGGACTTTCTGCAAAATCAAGCTCCTGCAGAAAATATACAAATTCAGAAAACATCTAACTTTGCTATAGAAAATCCTTATTGAAAAGAGACAAAGAACTTAAACAGTAAGTTTTTCACTTGCGCATGTCCCAAATTCCTGATAAAACCAGGTGACCATTTTCAACAGCATGCAAGCCAGCTTCCCAGATGCTATGTGAATGTTTCCAGAATCGTTTCCCTCAATAAATGACTGTCAAGTCAAGATATGTTTTCTACAGGACATCAGACTCTGTGACATAATGGTGTCTTCCGGCTTTAAAGCCTTAAGAACCTGCTGCTGCTGAGGTGAAGCCCTAAACTCCCAACGACTGGTTGCAAACTTAATTTTTGCATAGTATCTCTACCTCACACTGAATGAAGGTTACTTCTTTCACAGAAAGAATGAAGCAAAGCTCCTTTTTTTTTTTTTTTTTTTGGCTTCTTTGTTTCATTATTAAACTCAGGGCTTTATCACATCTCCTTTTCCCAGCGCAGCTATGTCAGTGAAAGATTTCTCCCTGCCAGCTGCTTGTCACTGTGTCCACTGGGAGGTTTTCATCCCCTCCGATCTATCTACTAAGCTGCTTTGCAAATGGCCCCTTATTTGTTGCTGTCAAAATGAATAGTGTTAACAAAACCCTACTTGTTAGACTAACTTTGCCATTTTAGACTGAAATAGGTCAAAGGATACCCATACAAAAAAAGTCACCAACCAGATCTGGGGGAAAACTACTGTCTTATGAGGAGTGGAAATATGCAGTTGCAGTCTGGCTAACTGAGGCAGGAAATCCCTCCAGCAGACATGCCGAATCTCTTCAGCAGGATTTATGATCAACCTCTTCCTCTGTAAAATCCATATGGTGCTTTCATATTGCCATGAAAGTTTGAAAGGAAGTATTCAGAGTAGAGATAATCTTAACTGTCAGGGAATGAGCACACAGATCTCTAGACTCTGTCCTGAAGAGGATCTCCATGTCCCCAGACGATGTCTGCTGTGCAATGACAGCAGCCTCAAATATATTTTATGTATAGCTTTGAAATAAAGACGTTAACCAAAGTAACATTCTATACAGTCATGAGAATCCTGTCAGGAGACTTAACAAAATATCTCTTCTGTTTGTATAACGGTGGTGTAATAACCTCTTGTTTACCTAGATGTGTCATCAGTTAGTAGGTATTGTCTCTACAGCTTTTATGTTCCCTGGAAATGGACAGATATATAGAAAAGTGGATTTATATACTACAAATCAAGTATTACATTTATTCTTATCTTAAATAAGATAACAGAGAAAATTTTGTTTCAATTTCCTGTGTTTATGCAGGTAGCATGCATACTGTTTGAACCAATAAATGAATTAAAATTATAAACAGTAAAGTAGCTAGCTATTTTTATTTTCAAAGAAGAAAAAACATCTCACGCTTTCCTTGTAATTGCAGACAGAATTCAAACAAGTTTGTCAAACCTGTCTAAAAAGACACTAAATCTATCATTATTACTAATATGTCTGGAAGTGTCTTCCAATAATAATAATTATTAAGTTACCATTCCATATGGATATTACAACATGTATATTCTAAAAGTCTTATAGTGGGGTAACTCAGTACCTCCTGAAAGTAGCAGATACAGAATAAATTCACACACGTGCCTATATTTTCTAATGCTGTTAATAGAGCTGTGTGTCACTCACAGGACATAGGTATGGTTTTTCCAGGTTATTTTATTTTAGATTTGACAAATTAATTAAAAAACCCTATTGTTTTAATATTAATTTCCTTAAAATATTTTAATATTTACAAATACCTATACAGATACTTAAAAATCATGATGTATTATTTTTGGCAAGGATATTTTATGCACTATTCATTATATTCAAGGGTTACAAAGATTATACTGCTTCACCTTTTGTTGTATAGATATGAACGTTCTATTGCTTTTTGGGTTTTAATTCTTCAACGTGTTCTGAGGAACAGATGAAACAAGTTCTATAATTTTGTAATTATACTAGAAGAAGCATTTCAATGTTGTTCTCAGGAGGGGTAACTCTTCAATATGGCACCCAGGTATTTCTGTATTTTCCTAGTTCTCTGAACACTGACATGTTTTTATTATGTTGCTAGTTACTGGTTCATCACTCTAATTTAATTTTTTCACAAGTTTCTCTGAACAGTCTATGAAGTTTTTCTTTCCAAGAGTTATGTCTCCAGAAAGGAGCTGAAATTAAATTCAAGTGTTAGCAAAGGAAAAAGAAAAACATGACACGAGAAAGTCAGCGGCCCTAGATGAACTTTCACGGCCTTCAAGGTTCAAGAACAGAAACTAAAATATACACTGCAATAGTGCTGAATGCAGCTATTTCTGTTATGTCCAGGGAAAAAACCCAACCAGACATCATCTGTGTTTTCTGAACTGAACATGCCAGTTACAATGAAATTTAGGAGGTGTTCTGTTCTTGCTGCAGATGCTGAGTAATTTATAGCATTGGTTTAAATTTGTCTAGCTACAGTGGTTACCATCCCCAGTTCTCCATCCCACTTCTCTGCCATAAATTTACACTCCCACAGCAGGGATGTCTGAGCAGGCTGTGAAAGGCATGGCTGCTGCTGAACCATCATAGTTTACAGACTGTTATGCTAACATAAACCAGCACTAACTTTAATATGCTTTACATTAATAAGCCTGGCAGGAGATAGGGAGGCAGACTGCAGGAATGGAAACTGTTTCAGCTGTCCCAAATTAATTCATTCTATATATGAGTCAAAGTCTTTAATGTCTACAAACTATCCAGACAGAAGCTGTTGAAAGATAACCTCTTCCTCTCCACCTCAGATGGAGTCACGGAAAGTTACAGAGTAGTAAGCTAACATTTATGAAAATACATGTACAAGGAAAGACTAAAAAAACTTTTGCTTATTTTTGAGAGGAAAGGTCATAGTATCGTAGAAAGGTTTGTAACATGTTGATTTTTTTTTACTGCATCCTATTGTAAAAGTATACCATGTGTTTGAAAATACCTCTCATACTCAATTTAATAATATTTGGTTTCTAAAATTATTTTTCTCTGTGATTATCCAGAAGATTCTTTATTTTCCATGAAATTTGATCTTATGACAGAGATCCCTGTTGCTACCATGAGGTACAATTAGTGCTGGTTAGGACTGTAAGTCCTTGACACCAAAACAGAAATTAATACTAGTCAAGAGGTTGTTGGGGTTTTTTAGCAGATTTTTCCCATGCATTTCCTTGTATAATGTTCAGAGAGAGAGAAGTAATTATTTGAGACTTTTAAAATGTGGGTTTGGGCCTCTGGAACCTGGAAAGTTTGGAAACCCCTTTGCTTGCAGGCTCCTTCTTTTCTTACATGATTCTGGACAGGCTGCAGAGGATTCTGTACCGGGCATTGCAACCTTGTTGATTCTGGAAAGAAATGTGAGCATCAGCCTGCAACTGTTCTAGCTCTACAATTCAAGTATCCAAAGCCATCCTCCTTCCTCTTGTTTATGTTTCAATGTTTGTATTCTTATATTTCCATATGTGACATGCACTGAAAGAGAAAGAAAGAGCAAAAGAAGCTATGTGAGGAAAGAAAGAGTTGGAGGAATCGGG
>VXBO01006282.1:0-46212 GCA_013400135.1 Rhinoptilus africanus
TGGTGCTCAGCAACAGGACAAGATGGACAGAAACTTGAGCACAGGAAGTTCCACGTAAACATGGGAAGGAATTTCTTTCCTGTGAGGGTGGCAGAGCCCTGGCACAGGCTGCCCAGGGAGGTGGTGGAGTCTCCATCTCTGGAGGCTTTCAAAACCCACCTGGACGTGTTCCTGTGCAACCTGCTCTAAGATGACTGTGCTCTGGCAGGGGGTTGGACTAGATGATCTCCAGAGGTCCCTTCAAACCCTCTGATTCTATGATTCTATGAAGGCTTTTCAGAATTAGAAATGGGGAATAATCAGTCTGATTTGTTTAATGAGGGTGGTACATTTTCACTCTGAATAAAAGGGAGATGGACTTGCCGACATAAGACATTGGCCTTCATTCCAAGGACATAAAAATTTGATTCACATGGATGTTTAACTGTACGTTGTGTTTCTGTAGCACAAGCAGGCTGTCTGGGTGTGAGTTCTTGTGAAGTCCTCTATTTATTAACATACAGACCATTTATTAAATTTCTGCCTTTGCCTTTTTAAAAGGCACTTGCGAACGGACTTGGACTTGTTTGTGGATTTATTACTTATGTTCATCTCTGATGGGAGAAAAGATAGGCAAGGCATAATTCAACCACTGGTTTTTGGTGTTAAGTCCCCTAATTCGTGTTGTGGTGATACTGATGTTGTCAGAGGTCATTACACAGCCAGTGGTGGAGGTCTTTAGCTCTTCTCAGGAAGGTAGAACTGGGCACGGGGGCTGCATGTGTCACACGTTATTCTTTATCCAATATCATATGTGTATGGTGTTTTCTCTGACCACCACTCACCATAGGCGTAGGCATTCAGTAACTGCAAGGGCACGCATATAAACAAAACTAGGAACTGGTAGTTATTGCTGCATCAGACCTCCACTTAGAGGTGTAGGGAACATTTCACCGTGTCTCTCACTCTGAATTTGTTATCCATAGCTCTTGTGTTTCTGTTCTGTCCCTGTTTAGGGAATCAAACAGTCCATAAGAGAGACATGCATGGAACAAGAAAAAGCCATTGTATTTATGGATCCATGTAAATACAAGAAATTTACTTAATGTGTATTTAGAAGGTATGAAAGTGGCTTGTTGCCATCACTGCCTGCAGTTAAAATGGTTTGGATACAAGCTTTTTTTTTTTACCTTTCACAGATGTCTACACTTTTATTTTTTTTAACCTTGCTGTTATAGACCAGGAGGTCTAGATTTTGGCCTGAAACATTCCGTGTTACAGAAAACTCTATTTAATGGTGTTGTGTATTAATAGCTCACATGATCCAATGTATAAATGATTCCTTAGTCCACATTAAGTGTGTTGGCCTGGGCATGTTGTGTAAGTTGCACACTAAAGCAGGAGCTCTGGCCTGTGCTCTCATGCTTAGTACATGTTCTTTGACTTCCCCTTGTGCTTGAAGTGCTTGAAGTTTGGAACAGAATAGCTGAAATAAAAGGTTTATTATAGCACTTTGGGAATTATTACTACTTGCTGTATCTTCAGTTCTTCCCTTTGGGCTGTTTTCCTTTTGCACTCTTTTTCCTTTGTTGTTTTGAAAGGGATGATGTGTAGGCACAAAGTCATGTCTTCTCAAGTGTACTGAGGAAAGGGAGTCCCACCAGCTCCTTTGACAATGTATAAGAGCAGTCCTCCTTCTCTCCAAGCGCCTACTTTCAGAAAGTTACTGGAAATTTCTGTAAGGTCACTTTATTCATCCTTCCCCACAAGAGCTTTAATGCTGTAAAATCTAGGTCTGAAATATGACAATCCAAGGCTGTCTTTCCTTTTTGCATATTACCTTTTCTATAAATATTACTTCTCTCATCCCAGTCTTCCCTCCATTAGTAGCTATTAATGTCTTAATAACACTAGTATTCATTAGGAAAATGCATTTCACCTTTTATAACATTCAGATCAGAACCCATCTTTTTTTTAACTTCAGAGAAGAGATTTTTTCCAGGAGATGCTTGCTATTCAGAGATTGTATTTCACATCGCAATTGAAAGGGATTTAATGACCCATTTATAATAATTAGAGCTGTCGTGTTTTTGTTCTTAATACATTTTGTGAATGACTAGCTGCAGCACCTCCCAGTAATGCTTGATGGGGCTCTTTGCCCCACCAGGTCTGGAAAGTTTCATAAAAAGAGTAATAGCAAATAATGAAAGTTAAAAGGGTGATGTGTAAGTCTTTATTTGACACACCTATACAAATAGTTTGTCATGCCATGGAATTGCTGGAGTAGAACTAAAAGAATTGAAAGAATGAAGTGTTATGTTGTCTTCCACATTTCAGTGTTTTATTTACTCTATGACCTTATTTTTGCATAACATTTTAGACCTACCTGACCTAACACAACTAGAAATCTTTGCCGCAGGCTGCATTTGCCAGCTAAAGAGCATGACTGTGTTATACTAGGGGAATCTATAATCATATAACAGCTTCATAGGCAGGCTAAAATGTAATTGATCATCTATTAAGAACTGGGAAATAACTGTAGTTGGTCACCTAGCAGGAGCTGCTTAGGAAGAGAATTAATGAATTTGAAGTGATATCATTTCTCTCACTACTTTACCTAAACATCGTACTGTAGTCATTTAGTCATTCATTTATTCATATTTTCATTCATTCATTTATGTTCTCAGCATCACTAAGCATTGGTTTCTTGATCTTGAAATCTGCAATTTCTTTTATTTCTGACTTTTTCCAGTATGTTACATGGGCTTGTACTTGAGTGCTTTGGTGAATGGAATATGAAAGTGCTAAGGGAAGAATAACTCTTTACCTGGCTAATCACACTCTAAAATTCAAAGCAAAGAATAATTAGAAAAGGATATCAGTGAAAAATATGCGTGCCGAGTGGCTTTACCAGCACTTAGAGCGTGCCAGACCCAGCTGGTTACTTTCTCTATAAAAGAAACACAGTATATTTCTGGCTTCTGCATGCCACTAGAGTGATTGAATTGACGCAGTGTCAACTTCCCTAATGATGCAAAAAGATCAGGAATTAACATACGCATTGTAAAACGTTCAATGAACTGGATAAACTGGGCACAAATGTGGATTGTACAAAAAAAGAAACTAACTAGTTTCAAAAGGGAACTTGATCCAGTTCCAGCATAGATTAGCTGACATGTGTGTCCTACTGGAGGAGGTCTGTGGATGCAGAGACTGAAGAGGTTCTTCTCAGGCCTGCTTTCTTGTTGAGGGAGGGAAGGAGATGACATATTCAGAGTTACAGACCAGGAATAAAACTTCAGTAACATCATCTTGAATGCATCTGTGCGGCTGAGGCGGTAGTAGACAAAGCCAGAGAAAACTTTTTTGAGATGAGGGACACTTCTGCTCCTGAACATCTGTTAGTTGTGTGGACTCAGAAGAAAGGTGTGTCCCAGAGGTATTGCCAGAGAAAGTACAAAAAGTTTCAAGCATTCAGAAAAGACCGAGCGAAAAAACACTTAGATATTGTAATGTGTAGTAAGTGCTGAACATGCTTATTATTACAGGGTGACACTGGATCCTCTGGATGCTGTTGGGATACAAAAAAATAACCATAATACAAACAATAGCATGCACTAGTAGACTTTAGAATGGGGTGTTTCAGGCACTGTCTTACACTCTGCCAGTCTTAAGCAAATGAGCACAAATTAAATTTCATGCTAACTTGCTCTGGGCAATGAGGACCCAAGTTTTTAATTAAGTTTTAGTGAATTAAGGTAACTTAATTAATTTTTTTTCCCCACACATTTCATAGATACAACAAAAATGTTTCGATAGCAATATTAATCTGCTCCACAGTCTGCACATGCAACAGGCAATGCTGCTGGTGCAATAGTGATACTGGTGAAGTAACTGCATGCTGGTTGTGAAAGCTGGCAAAGCAACTGTGACAACTAAATAGCCTGGTATAGAATAAATTGGTAAAACCAACAGAATTCAAGTTATTTAGAAGCAATTAGATGGGGATGGGAGGAAACCCACTGAAAACAGAAAGGAGAGAATGAAACTTTTTGCAGTGAGGGTGTTCAAATACTGAAATAGGTTGCCCAGAGAGGTTTTTGAGTCTCCAATCCTTGGAGATATTCAATGATCCTGTGCAACCTCCTCTAGCTGTTCCCACTCTGAGCAGGTTGGTTGGATGATCCACAGAGGTTCTTTCTACCTTACAGATTCAACTATTCTGTGTGATTTTCTGTCAAATTATGGTTGCACAGAAACCCTCACTTCTGATGTTTGCCCATTTTCAGTGAGTGCTTGATTTTCAAACATTCTGCGTTTTTTAATGTAAAATGTATATGAACGTGTAGAGATGGACAGTGTGGACACAAACACACACAAATATATATATATAAATACAATAAGTGGATGCTGGCACTTATATATAGCACGTGACATAAAAGTTGCATACCATACATGATTACTGGGCCTGTGAAGGTCAATTCTTTCCCTTAGGATGGGCAATGGGGAAAGCACAGGTTTAGAAGGAAGGAAACCAATGTTTGTATCCACAGCTGCTTTTTGACCTGCAACACAACCATGGAAAAAGACTCTGAGGTTTTATTGTCTATTGGTAATGCCGGAGTCAACTGTCTCTCAACATGTGTGTATGGAGTAAGATCTCCATCTCAGCAGGAGCTGCCAAAGGTGCCTGGTACTGACTCAGTCCTTTGCTCAGTAGATGAGAAGAACAAGAGATCACTCTCTAAAAAGAAAGTTGTGTTGGTCCATTCACCGTGTCAGGATATGCTTGAAAAATGTTGTGGTTTTGACAGATGCTGCGAGGTGAAGGCTGAGGTAAGAAAATAAGTACAACCCCATATACTTGTGTGTAAAGTCTCTGGATTGCTCTAGCTTGTCCTTGTGTGCACCTTCTTCAACCAGGGACACAAGGAATTAAGCAGGCAGCAGGCTCAAGAAGGGAGATAACTAGTCAAATCATGTTTCAATATCAAAGGCTGGGAGGATGGCTCGTAAGCTCCATCACCTTTTCTCTTCTAGAGCATTTGTTCAAATCTAGAGTGGGTCAACATTGACCAAATTGTCTTCACTTGAGGAGAAAATGAGTGCATGATTAGGTCCTGTTTTAAAGGAGACTGTGTGTCTCATAAATCACTGCTCTTTCTATCATTCTATATGATCAGTCTATCATTCCTACGAATCTTTCTCTGGCTACAGCGGAAGATTGTGGTGCAGAGCATGGGCTGCGGGGCTGCAGTTCAGCCTGCATATTCTGTTCTTTCTGGTATAGAAAGAGGAAAGTGTGAGAACAGGATTTCCTGGAAGAAGTCAAATGGACTAAAAATATCAGGGAAGAAAAAAGAAATGTGGGTTTATGCCCTTTGATTTTTTATTTTTTTTTCTGATTAATGTCTCAATTATGGATGTCGTGCTTATTGCTGGTTATGTCAATATTTTTCTTTTTTAAAAATCTCTGAGTATTTTTATTGGTTTTTTTTATTTTAAATAGTGTCTTAGTGAACCTTGAAATAATGGCTGAATATCTTTCTTCTTCATAAACATGCAAAATGTTAAAAGGAACCAGAAGCTTGGCCAAAAGAAAGAGAAAAAATGAAAAAGAAAAAACAAAAAAACCCCTCTAAAACCCCCAAATGAAACCCTTGAGAATTTCAAGAGAGGTGTTTAGCATGGATGTTTTTTAAATTGATGTGTGGGGAAGCAAGAATTGTTCAGGCACGCGGAAGCAATATCATTCTTAGATATTATAGATGAGAATGCTGCATGAATAAGGGGAACAAAACTGCCAAAACATGGGATCTGAGTGCCAAAGTCACAAAGAAGATATGGAATAAAATGCAGCATCTGCAGACCGGCTCAGTGCCATGGAAGGAGAGACAATCCTGAATTTGAATGGGGAACCAGATTGCAGAAAGAGCCTCATCTGGTCTTCTGCAAACATTTGACTGTAAAAACCCAACTAAGCCGTGAGTTTCCATTTGGTTTTATTGTCACTCCTAATGAACAGGGGGAAAGAAAATGGCAAAGGAGGGAAAGAGGATGGTACAGAAAGCTTTTGAGAAAGGAGGAAATATCTGAGTGTTTGGACAGTCCTGTGAGTTTTGGAGTCAGATGAGGAAGGAGTCTGAAAACAAAGAAAGTGAAGTGTATCTTGTCGATGGACTGCAATTTTCATAGAATCATAGAAGAAAGAAGTGTGGAGGGAAGGACAGAAAACTCGTCCTGGTGAAGAAGTGCAGCCCAACCCATCTGTTTGGGAGTGCGGTGCCATCTCTTCACAGTGCAGCAGAATTTTAGGCAGAAAAGAAAGAGAAACATTTCCCACCTTCAAAGAAGGCTGGGTGTCCAAAGAAAGGTCTAAGATGAGTTGTGATATATTATTTTTAACTAGCCATCAATGATGACCAGACAGATTTAAGGCTGTTACAGAAGATGTGCCCAAGAGGTAGGACAGTGAAATGTGAGCCAAGATTACATATGCCACCAAGAAAAAAGGGAAAGAAAGCGTGATGGGATGCTAACCAAGGGCTGTGGAAGAGAAGTCACTCAGGGGTGGGTGTGTGTACGTGTCTGTGTGTGGTATGTGCGGACTCTGAAGCAAGAGAAGTGGTTGAAAAGCCCTCAAATGGGTGAAAAATACAAAGGGGAAAAACTAGGATCAGTGCCTGTTAACGTGGAAGGAAGCTGATAATCTGATATGCAGAAATGAAAAAAAAAAATATCTTCATTCTGTTCTTGTACAGTAATCTTCCAAGAGAAACAGAAAAACAATGAAAGAATAAAGCATGGAGTGAATATTCATTAAAGGAAGAAAAAAAAGTCTTGTACCATTAGAGATTTGTCTAGAGATGGGATGTTGTCCTCCTGCCACTATTTGTTACGGTTCTTGGCCTGAAGTCCAAAACAAAAGCAGAAAAGGAAGTTCCAGCCAAACTGCAGCTGGCAGATTATCATGTATTCCTGGCAAACTGCTGTGAATGTGCCTCACTTGCATTTCCTTACAGCCCTCACCAGCAGCTACTTCAGCCTCTCCAGTAATGAAGATGTGTCTCTCTCGTTTACACATACTGAAGCCATTCCATTTTAGCATAAATAATTAATTATTCATTGGAGCAGGAACTAGGAGAATGTGTCCTGCATCCCAGGTGAATGCCCAAACTACTGTATTATGGAGAAATTCCCACTTTCTCTTGCTCATTAGGTATTAATTCGGCTATGCAAAGCAGAGCAGTGTCAACAGGAGCAAATGAAATGGCTCTGTCCCAAGAAACCATGCAATGCATTGAGGGGGGCATCTGCAAAGAAGGTGAAAGGCCTAGTTTGAAGCTCTCTGCTTTGTTTGAGCAGAGCTTTGAACATTGTGGTGGTTTAACCACAGCCGGCAACTAAGCACCACACAGACACTTGGTCACCCTCCCCAAGTGGGATGGGGGAGAGAATTGTAAGGGTAAAAGTGAGAAAACTGATAGCTTTAGATAAAGATAGTGTAATAGGTAAAGCTGCACATACAAGCAAAGCAAAACAAGGAATTATTTCACTACTTCCTATCGGCAGGCAGATGTTCAGCCACCTCCAGGAAAGCAGGGCTCCATGTTCCATAAAGGTTACTTGGGAAGTCAAACATCGCAACTCCAAATGTCCCCCACTTCTTCTTCTTTCAGCTTTATGTGCTGAGCATGACATCACAATGTATGGAATATCCCTTTGGTCAGTTGGGATCAGCTGTCCCAGTTGTGTCTCCTC
Source organism: Rhinoptilus africanus (assembly GCA_013400135.1). Lineage (NCBI taxonomy): Eukaryota > Metazoa > Chordata > Aves > Charadriiformes > Glareolidae > Rhinoptilus > Rhinoptilus africanus. The sequence continues at coordinate 7,741 of VXBO01006282.1, forward strand.
CCTGCTTCTTGTGTACCATCATCCTGCTCCCAGATGGGGCGGTGTGAGAAGCATAAAAGGCCTTGACTCTGTGTAACCACTGCTCAGCAGTAATTAAAACATCCCTGTGTTACCTACAGAAATCCAAAACGTAGCCTCATGCAAGCTACTGTGAAGAAAGTTAACTCTATCCTAGTGAAACCCAGCACAACCACTTACGAAGATCTAGCCACGAGTCTAATGTTTTTCATTCGTAAAAAAGAATTTCTAAGAAAAACTGAGAGTGCATGGAGACTTTCCAATCCTCTGCCCACAGGGGTATCAGCAACTTTTGTCTGTCGTCTCCTTTTTCACAAGTGAAAGTTGTAGGTGGAAAAGAGAAACAAAACAGTAGGACATGAATGAGTCAGAGTGATGCTGGTTTAAATACTAGTGTTTCGCGTGCCTGCTGTACCTCCTTTGTAAAAGGTAAACCAAAGGGTAGAACAAATCCGATAATTTTCATGTCTAGGCTAGGCAATGTAATACGGTCATGTAACACTTATATCAACATGCAGCAAACGATGAGCACTTTGAGGAAAATCAGATGTAATATCACCATTGCTGTGAATGCACCACTCACTGAGAGATCTTTACAGAGCATATCTATTAGATGGCACAGCTGCAATGACCCCAACTTGTCCAGCCTCAGTGGAGGACTTCCTCACTACAAAAGCTAATTGAAAGAACACATCTTTGTTCATATAGAAAGGCTCCCATGGCATATCTGTGCAGTGCAGAGAGGAAGGTGGAAGAGATCAAGAGGGGGAGAAGTACAGGGAACAGGTTTGGTGTGAGGGTTTGGTGCCAAGGCTGACCTTGAACACTTCTAATGATGGAACATCCGCAACTTCTCTGGGCAATTTGTTCCAGTGTTTCACCAAACTCATTGTAAAGAATTTCTTTCTTACACTGAATATAAATCTACCCTCTTTCATTTTAAACCATTGTCCTTTGTCCTGCCACTAGAGGCCTTGGCAAAAAATCTCACTCTGTCTTTCTCATAAGCCCCCTCTGTACATTGAAACATTACAATAAGGTCTCCCCTGAGCTGTCTCTTCTCCATCTTTCTTCATAGCAGAGGTGTTCCAGACCTCTGACCATTTTTGTCGCCCTCCTCTAGATCCACTCTAAGAGGTCCATGTTTTTCTTGTGTTGGGGACCCCAGAGCTGGACACAATACTCCAGGTGGGATCTCTTGAGAGCAGGGAGGAGAAGAGAGAAGGAAATAATCACCTCCCTCGACCCGATGGTGACTTTTCTTTTGATGCAGCCCAGTATAAAAGTGGCTTGCTACCCTACAAGTACTCAGCAAGGCTGCTCTGAATCCCGCCATCCCCCAGCCTGTGTTGATATTGGGGATTGACCCAACCCAGGTGCAGGACCTTCAATTTTGCCTCTTCTAACTTTATGAGGTTTGCTGAGGCCCACTCCTCAAGCCTGTCAAGGTCAATCTGGATGTCATCTCTTCCCTCTAGAGTATCATCTGCACAACTCGGTTTTGNTATAAATCTACCCTCTTTCATTTTAAACCATTGTCCTTTGTCCTGCCACTAGAGGCCTTGGCAAAAAATCTCACTCTGTCTTTCTCATAAGCCCCCTCTGTACATTGAAACATTACAATAAGGTCTCCCCTGAGCTGTCTCTTCTCCATCTTTCTTCATAGCAGAGGTGTTCCAGACCTCTGACCATTTTTGTCGCCCTCCTCTAGATCCACTCTAAGAGGTCCATGTTTTTCTTGTGTTGGGGACCCCAGAGCTGGACACAATACTCCAGGTGGGATCTCTTGAGAGCAGGGAGGAGAAGAGAGAAGGAAATAATCACCTCCCTCGACCCGATGGTGACTTTTCTTTTGATGCAGCCCAGTATAAAAGTGGCTTGCTACCCTACAAGTACTCAGCAAGGCTGCTCTGAATCCCGCCATCCCCCAGCCTGTGTTGATATTGGGGATTGACCCAACCCAGGTGCAGGACCTTCAATTTGGCCTCTTCTAACTTTATGAGGTTTGCTGAGGCCCACTCCTCAAGCCTGTCAAGGTCAATCTGGATGTCATCTCTTCCCTCTAGAGTATCATCTGCACAACTCGGCTTTGTATTATCTGTAGACTTACTGAAAGCACGCAATCCCACTGTCTATGCTATTAATAAAAATGCCACCCAGTACCAGTCCCAATACGGACCTCTGAAGGACACTACTTGTTACTGCTCTCCATTTGGACATCGAGTCATTGACTGCAACTCTTTGGAATGCAGTCACTCATCTGATCCTTATCTATAAAATATTCTATCCATCAATTCCATATCTCCCATTTACAGACAAGGATGTTGTGTGGGATCATGTTGAAAACCTTAAAGAGGTCAGGATGGTCAAGAGAGATTAAATCAGTTTTATGCACCTCTAGTACCTCGAGGTCTGTCAGATTCCTGTGCCTTTCTCTCCTCTTCTCTTCCTGCGTGAAACGGAGAGATGCTGAATGTTTCTTGTCAGACCAGCTTTGATTTTGAAGTCTTTGCGGAATGTGAGAAAAAGAAACCTCCACATTTCTTATCTAAGCTATGTACCATGTTCCTATCACAATTTGGATCCCTCTTGCCTGATGATCAGTGGAAAAATGATATTTTCCAGGAGGTTATCTTTATTTTTCACATGTATTTGTTACTGCTAGTATGTCCTACACCTTTGTTTTCTGTTTCTCATAACAGCCTTACAATGCTTCTATCAGCCTTCCAGTGCTATATTCATTTAGGGCAGCCTCATGTGGTGTGGATGCTTTTTTGAGATAGTGCCAGTGACAAAAATGAGATTTGATGATGAGGGCAGTCAAGCAAATCTTTAGCAGTAGCTTGTTACTTCTGGGTTATAGTGCAGAGGAATTGATAGCACACCCATGTTTTGAGATAAAAGGAGGCTTTTTCTCAGGAAAAGAAAAAAAATGGTAGTCAAACCCAGTGTTTTTATGCATTTGATACTTGCTGTTGTGTTTGAATACATGATACCCAGCAAAACAATCTCCTTAAGCCCATTGCATGGGAATGCTGAGGAGTTCCAAAGATCAGATGGGTAGATGATATCACAGGGGAAGAGTGAAAGAGCTTTTCACCCTGCAAAAGCGAGGATACCTGAGAGTGCTGTGTGAGGATGGGAAGTTACTTTGCAAGAGAAAGTTCTTGTACAGCACAGTATCAGGATGTTACTGGCTATGCGACAAGCTTTGCAAATAGTTTTGAACATTGCCTGGAGCTGACCACTGCATGGAAAGTTACCCAATGCAAGCAAGAAAGTGCTATCAAAGAGATGGGCTGCTTCTCTCTGATGGCAAGTGGCATCCTATATATTAGTGTAGGATAAAGGGCCTTTTTCATTCTTCCCCATGATCCAGTGGGTGAAAAGTCACACTGCCTGAAATGAAATGCATTTAGTTTTCTTTTTTCTTCATCTGCTGAAGCATTTTTTAGCTTAGTCTGTTTACGGTCACACTTTCTATGAATTTTTCATTATAAACAGCTAAAGGTTTAGTAAATAATTAATTGGTCCTATAAGCATCTTACAGACACAAGCACCTGGATGAGAGACATTTTTAATTATGAAAACTGTGGGGTGGGCAACCTATTGGGCTGCTGGGATTTCTAAAAACTAATTTCAGAAGGCTTATTAAATGACCATTTATGAATTAACCCTTTACAGATAATCTTCAAGGATTATTTGACCACATTTATTTTCAAAATGGGAATTGCAGGGAGGTGGGGCAATTCCTTTAGGATCCTTCTGTGTCTGAAAACACCTGTGATGGGGCTGGTTTTGGAGGCGGTTTCAGATCAAAGCTGGTTATATGAACTCTGATCCGCAGTGGGACTTGGAGTTCTGCGAAACTTTCCATTGTAGATCTTTGGAGTCCTGCAGAAGTTCTGGGGGTGACACTGTTGAAGTCTCTGTCTGGAGAGAGAGAAAGGTCTGTGCTGTTCCCATGGCACTGCACCACTCAGAAAATGAGAAATTGAAACAATCCTTTACCCCATCTGTGCCAGGCTCGCTGCGACCTGCTCCACTGAGTCACACTTCCCTGTGAAACCTCGGATCTTGTCCTAAATAAACAAAATCCTTGTGACAACAAAACGAGTGCAAAGAGTTAGATCACAGGAGGAAATAACAAAACCTATCTTGAAAGAGGAACCCAACCCAAACTCAGCTACAGGTCTATCCCAAGAACCCTTCTGCCACAAGCAAAATCTTCAATTGTCAAAGACTTTATTTAACACCAACTCTAAATTCATCCCCTCACTTACATTCTGAGAGGGATTTAAGCACAGCCACCCCTGTGGGAAAAGGACAGTAGCTTTTGCGAGCAATTACTTTAGCTCTTTCCATCCGTACCCCAAAAGGTTTCTGGTATGGTTACATGGAAGGGGTAGGGAGCAACAACATTTTCCAGGGTCCTTGACTGTGAGATCAAGGCTGTAAGCTGTGGGAAATCAAGCTCTCCTTGCATGTTTTGAGAGCCTACAGTTGCTTCAGCCTCATCTTCCTAGAGACTGGGTATTTCTTTTATAATCAATCTCCTTCATACGTTGATAAATGGAGGTTGTTTGAGAAACTAAGGGAAAATTAAAAAAAAAAAGAAAAAAGGCTTCTCGGCTGTTTGAAAAATTGCTTCACAGACCAACAGCCGCCTCTCCCTCCTTCACCCTCCTCCAGTGACTGGCTGCGTTATTCCCGGTTCAGCTCCCCTCTCCCACGCTGGGGGCTGTCTCCTTGTACAAAGTCAAGTGGCTGCAGAAGTCACGCAAGCAGGTCAGCCCCTGGGCTGCCTGCTCTCTGGGGATGGATCCTGCACGGGAGCTTGGCTTAGGCTGCTGTGTTGGAGCTTCCCTCAGCATCTCTCCTGCCGGAGCTAAAAACACAAGGCCAGATTGATGGAGACGTCAGAAGTACATTTTCCCAGAGGTCAACTAAATTCAGGTAATGATGCAATGCTGCAGTGCACTCCTCCTAATCCAATCAAATAACGTAATGGTTTAGGCTCTATCAAATAAAGTTCAAGGTAAGCATGTGAAACGTGGCTGCTCCTTGGCTGCTGGCAGCTTTCCTAAGTGCTGAGAATCAGATCAGAGGAAGAAAAAAGCTTTCCATCTCCAAAGAGAAACTTCTACTCAGATCTACACTTGGAAAAAAGACAATACTTGAGTGCAGTTTGCTTTGCCAGGCACTCTTTTTTTTTTTTTTTTAATAATCGTTTTTGTTTTACTCTCATCATCCCATTTTAAAGCCTATTTGCTTTAGATCCAGATGATTTCTAAAATTGCTGATGAATTTGGGTGCCTCGGTTTATGGGTTGAAATCTTGTCTGGAGTGGGGAGTCCTGATTTGTTCTCAGACGTGAGCAGACTCAGTACACTGAGGAAACTCAAACCCTTTTAAAACACCTCAAATTGAGTGTCCGGAAGTTGGTATGCCAGAAAATATTTTTAATTTCTGGAATTCTTTGGCTTTTGCCTTTGCAAGTGTACATCTTTGCTCAGTAAAGTCATCATTGTTCCTTAAGCAGTTCAAAATATTGGATCAGGTCATATAAGTCTCTGTATAATCCATCTGGCACTGCGTAAGTACTGTAATATTGGTTCTGTATAAATTTCATCCATCGAACAGTAAATGCACCAGCAAAAATTCACGCAGCTATTGATCTGATTTATTTCTTATTAAATATTAATTGAAGTTTCTCCATCATGCCCTATGAAAGTTGTCCATCTGTGTGAGAAATATATGCATATTTATCTTTTATGTAATGCAGTGCATTCATCCAAATAGCAGGCAGCATCGACTCCACACTGGTTCTTTCCCATACAGAATATTTGAGTAAAAGCAAATTGGAGATAAAGATCTATCTGTCTGCTATTCCTGTTTAACCCAGTACCACACCCAAAAGATTTTTCTGGCTTTGGAGAGTGCCTGTCCTTCTCCCCTCTTTGCATGTTCTGGTCCCCAGTGAAACACATTTAAGCGCCCGTGGATGTATTTTCAAGGGAGTGAGACTTGCAATGAGGAGGGTGCTTTGCACCTTCCTCAGGCGATTCTGGGATATGGTCAATTCTTAATTATCCATGAGGAGATTATCCAGGGCGTGGATTAACTCGTCTGTGGCTGTAAACCACTCAGGCTGGACCTGCCGGAGGGGGCTCAGATCTACATCCAGCAGGAGTACACTGGCTCAGCGCTGTGGATGCTCCCGTGTCTGGGCTCCCCTGGGATGTCCGTCCGCTTCAGGCAGGTTGATTTTTAGCCTTGTTTGGTTTTGTGCTTGCGTGTTACCTTGCAGAATGAGGGTAGAACCGCAAATCACTGTCATGGCAATGAGTTAATCATACTGAAACCCTGCTAAACCCAACTTATTAATATAAAACCTGCTTTGGAGGAAATGAAGGCATGAATTAATTATTTAAGACTGGATTCCTTCTTCCGTTTCAGAGCCCCTGACTTCTGTTTCCTCGTGATCTCGGTGCACGTCTCACCTTTTACAAGCACTTTCCCAGGTTCTGCAGTGTAGTTGCATGGGTGTGATGTGCCAGCCGTGAAACGGCTTCTTTCCTCCGATTTATTTGTGATTCTCACCTCCTGCGAGCTTGGGGCCTCTGCCTGAGCAAGCGTTCCTTTGGAATCTGGTTGCTCTCTCTGAGTAAACTATGAGGTTGACAGTGTTTACTGAAGGGATTTGTTGTCCGGGAAATGCAGTCATTTCCTCCACATTGATTGAGACTTTTGCCAGCCACCGTTTTGAACTGTGCAATGTTTTCTGAAGAGTTCATTACCCTGACCAAAGATTTTGTTTCATTTAAGTGCAGCTCATAAGTCTGCTGTGTGGGTCTCAGTTACTTCAGGAGGGCCACGAAGATGGTCAGAGGACTGGAGCACCTCTCCTGTGAAGACAGGCTGAGAGAGTTGGGGTTGTTCAGCCTGGAGAAGAGAAGGATCTGGGGAGACCTTATAGTGGCCTTCCAGTACCTTAAGGGGGCCTAGAAGAAAGCTGCAGAGGGACTTTTACAAGGGATGTAGTGACAGGGTAAGAGGCAATGGCTTCAAACTGGAAGAGGGGAGGTTTAGATTAGATATCAGGAAAAAAGATTTCACTCTGAGGGTGGTGAGATACTGGAATAGAAAACTGGGGATATCCCACCCCTGGAAGTGGTCAAGGCCAGGCTGGATGGGTCTTTGAGCAACCTGGTCTGGTGGGAGGTGTCCCTGCCCAGGGCAGGGAGGTTGGACTAGATGATCTTTAAAGTCTCTTACAACCCAAACTGTTATATGGTTCTATGATTCATCTGTTGGGATTTTTTTTGTAAGCTTGTTATTACATGAGTCTCTTCAGCACTATAGAAGAGCTGACCATGACAGCTCCAGATTTCCCTGGAGGGCTAACCCCAGATGGTCTTAGAGCAGTGGACAATGCACCAGGCTCCATCCTACATCCAGACATGGTCCCTTTTGAGCACCCCTGGACAAGTCCCATGGGAGTGCCTGATGGGACAATCAGGCTATATCAGGGAGAAACCATGGCAGGCATATACCTTGCCTTATTCTGGGCCATATGGGCTTTGATGTTGAGATGGAAGTGTCTTCTGTTCCCGAGAGATTAAGCCACTCCTGGATGGTGGCAGATACTTCCCATCTACTGGGCCATTGCTCTCCACTGCTGCTGGAGAAATCCAGCCTCACCTGCAGAAGCCCTGGGGAAACAGGGATCATCCTGACAGCACAGAGCATGAAGCTGCAAAAGCAAGTGCTGATTCACCAACAGCAGAGCAAACACCTCTGCTAGACAGGATTCCTGGATCAGCCTTCTAAACAGACTCCCTCTCTCTTCCCTGCATGGCCAGTAAAACACAATACAAGAACTGCCTTATTCAGGAAGGGAGTTACATTAGATAATATAATTGTTTTTATTGTTTTCTAAAGTTTTCTTCTATAAAGGAATGAACCAACATGTCCCAAGGTCTGAGAAATTTTGAGGGAATTTGATTTTGGCAAAGTGTATTTCTTTGGAACTGTCTTTTCAAGGCATCTTTTTTTTTCATTACATTTAGTTTTCTAAGTATGCTCCAGAGTGCAAGATGTGCTTTTCAGGGAAGAAATGCATTTAAAGTTAAATTTTATCCTGAGATGTTCCTTTGTAATGCCCATTGCCTGGGCTAAGACATAAATGCAGGAATCTCAAGTCAGAATCTGCCTCTCATTTCTCAGAAAACAGAGATTGTGGCAACCTCTGGTTTATTCCTGGGAGAAAGTAACTGGGACATCTTTAAAGTACTGAAAGAACCATTCATGCACATGATTTAAATCATGCTGTTCTGCTGACAAGCTGAAACCTACTACGAAATGGGTTTTACTGGCTCTTTAAGTAGATAATTTTTGGGGGGGGAATCTGTGAAATGAGGGAATCTGACAGGAGCAGCAGTTGTGATGGGGACAAAAAAAGACAAACTTCATAAAAAATGTGTTCGCTAGGCATTCAGAAAAAAGCAATTCTTTACTTTCTGGGTAAAAATGATATTTCTAGACAACATCCCCTGAATGCTTATTTTTGTTTCTTTTATTTTTTCTGACAATTTTGTGAGTGAAAACTTCCTTATCCTCTCCCTGTTTTACTAATCCTTTGAGCCACAGGGTAGGAAAAAGTGCCGAGACTTGAATTCAAGGAATAAGGGATGAGTGCGGAGGAGAAATTACCCATTTTTTGCCTCGCCATTGACTCCTTGCTTTCCCTCTAGCAAGTTTCTCAAAGCCATATACAATACAGTATCCAAAAGACGAGAAAAGTAACCAAAGCATGCAGCATGCTGTGTGAAGAGGAGTCTATTGTCCCTGTGCTCAGCACACAGCTGTCCAGAGCAAGCCAGCAGAAGATGCTGATGACAGGGATGTTAAAATCTTGGCTATCCACTGTATCAGAGCTGTAAAGCTGCTTCCTCTGAATCCAGCCTTCAGCCATCCCTTGAAAGTGTCACAGCTCCTCCCTGGCTCCACGCTATGTCCAGCCAGATGAGATCTTTATGGCTTCTCTGTTTGGATTTACATGGCCCCCTCCCAAGTATAGAAACAGAGTTTTCAGACATGGGGGAGAAGGAAGGGAAAGGAGCTTCCTTCACCCAGGGGTGTGGGGCCAGGAGGATATTGATTCCTGCACGGAGCCAGATTAAGCATATCAGTATCTCATCAATGATAAATATCCATCTAACCTGTTCTTAAAAGGTTCTGTAGGAGGAACTTTCCAAATTGTCTGAGGTCTTTCTGCTACCCTTCTTCATCAGCATCCTCTAACAGTCTAATGTGAACTGTCTACTCTGCAAATTTCTATTTCCCCATAGGCCTCTCTCATAACAGACCTTGTATGGGCTGAAAGATCACTGATATATCCCTCCTCATATAATAATTTCCTGAACAAAACAAAGCCACATTCCCCACAGGCCATTTTAAAATCTGCTATCCTTGCTGTTATCCTCTGGACTCTTTCCAATCTTTCTACATCTTCGTGGGATGCCCAATACTAGACACAATACTCCATCTGAGGTTTCACCACCAAGATAAAGGAGAATAATCTTAATTACCTCCAGTGTCTTCCATATGTTAATTCAGCTAGGAATGAGATGTGCTTTTTCTGCAACAGCAGCATATTGTTGAGTCCTATTTAGTGGTCAGCTCTCACACTGAGTTCTTTTCTGCAGTATTACTGCTTAGCCAATTACTTCTCATTTTGCACTGGAATTCTCCTTCCTAAGCCGAGCACTTATTTATTGATTTTGTTTTTACCAGAGCAACTCTTCAATATGTCAAGATCGTTTTGGTTTGTGATCCTGTCCTCTGGAGCCCCTGCAACAGCTTGACTTCATCAGGAAATTTTATGGACCTTTTCTATACTATCCAAGGTATTAAAAATAATATTGAATGAGCCACATGCATGAAAGACCCTCACCGGATCCCTTGTAAAGCCATCCAAGTTCGATATCGAGCTCCAATTAACTTTTGAAATCATAGAATCATAGAACAGTTTAGGTTGGAAGTGACCTTAAATTATGTATTTACCTGAATCCAAGACATGTCTGTAATCTAAACTTCACACCTGTGCACAGGGTTCATTAAAGGGAAAGGTTTTAATGCATGGATACCACTCATTAACTTCACCAGATCAATGGTCACTTCCTATACACAGAGTAGCAGACAGAGGAGGTTGAAATTTTTTGCATCTCCAGAACTGTCCTTGTGAAGAAATAAGTTATATGTTCTCATCCAAGGCAAAAGATGATAAATCACCCTTCTTTAGTAGAGGGGCAAGGCACTTCCAGCTGCCTCACCTTTATCAATGGGAAAAGGCCAACTCTTCTGAAGCAGCTAATGCATGTCAGCTTCTTGTCCTGCTGTCTTTGCCCAGGGTAGCCGAGATAGTCTGGTTAAACACAGTTTGAATGTTTGATGTTCTCAGGGCAAAGAAAATAGCATCCTGAATGTGAATATATATGTTTGCAATGATTTCAGAAATTTCCTCTACACTATCTTCTTCTCAACTGCTTATAGGATATTGTGTGAGACTGTAAGAAAGCCTCAGTGAAGTCAGCTTAAATTACATCCACCACTGCCTTCTCATCCAACACTTGTGCTACCTTGTCAAGGAAGAAATTTGGTCATTCTGACATGATGTATTCTTTGCAAATACCTGTTTGCTCTTTCCTATCACCTGTTTTTTACTATAGTGCCTATAGATTGTTCAATAATTCCCTCCAGAACCAGCCTAGGGATAAAGGTGAGACTGACTGTCTGCATGGCTTTGGGTCCCCCTTTCTGTACTCTTCTTTCTCTACTTCAAGCCTCTGGCATCTCTTGTGTCTACCACAAGTCCTCAGAGGTAATGGCAAATGGTTCACAGATTATTTTGGTGAACTCTTTTAAAAACCTTTGGTGATTTCCATTATACCTTACAAAGTTGAATAGCTCTATCTTATCTACATATACTTTAACTTATTCCTTTTCTCTGAGCTTGTCCTCTTGTTAAAATTAATTGCCTTAAGTAGCTGTTCATAATTAAATTTTTAGCATAGTCTGCAGCAAAGAGGGTATTGAATTTTTCAGTCTTCTCTGGATCATGTGCTTTTTATTCTCCTTCCCTGTTGAGTAATGGACTGGTACTTTCCTATGTTTTTCCCTACTTTTAATGCATTTACAAAACCTTTTCCTATGGCTCTTTATGTTCCTTTCAATGTGTAACCCATTTTATCCCAAACCCGCCCTAAGGTTTTTATCCCTTGTTCTTAATGACGCACTTTTTTTTTTTGCCTTTTCTGTCACTTTTTCCTTCTTAGTTTATTTTTGTGCCCTTAAAAAGCTCCTGATGCAGTCATAATGGCTTCTCTCTGTGCTCTCTGTCCTTCCTGTGTATCAAGATAGGCTGCTATTGTGCCTTTAATACACTCTTGCTATAACTGCCAGCTCTTCTGCCCTCTTCTATCCCTTAAATTACCTTCCCAAGATACCCTACAGATGAGTTCCCTGGATTTGCTGAAATCTGGTTGGTTTTTTTAGAGTGGAAGTCCATTATCCTTACGTTTTGTCTCTGACTCTTTCTTTTTTCTTAGAACAGTGATTCACAGTCCTTTCACCTGTCACCTACCCTTTTTAGATTTTTCACCAGTTCCTCTCTATTAGACAGAACCAAATTCAAAATGCTTTCTCTCCTTATAATTTCCTACACCATTTGATACATCTCTGATTCATTTCAAGGACTTACAGATAGTTTGATCCCACCATGCTTTCCCATCAAATATTTGGGAACTTCATGTTCCTTATTGACACTACAACCTGTCCTTCAAGTGTCCACAACCTACAGAAGATCCATTCCTCTCATTACTCCTTCTCATGCTCATGTGGAGGCAGCAGCAAACCTGCATCACTTCTGAACTTCATGGAACACGCACAGGGTCTTGACGTAAAACATAACACCCACTTTTCTTTCTGTACCTCCAGAACAAGCTATCTCCACATTAACATATTCCAGTTTTCCTGTTTATCCCACGGTTAAAGTGGAATAGTCCTTCACATTGGGAGGGTATGTGAAGGATTGGGTTCCTTCATAATTTCTTCTTTAAAAAAGTCAGGAAATATCTGGGAGGAAAGACAAACTTCAAGATGGGTGTCAACACTTTTAGTCTGCAAGAACGGGGTCTGACTTTCTTGTCTGTCTGGATGCATACAGGTCTCAGTTCTGTTTGATTCAGCCAGAGTGGAAGGGCTAAAAAAAGCATTTCTTGAGGTAACACCTCATAGGCAGATATATTTGAGGCTCCAGGAGTGGATTTAAGACACCAATGGGTCATATTGCATCAAATGATGGTCCTTTTGGCTCAATAACCTCCCTCTGTCAGTGGACATAGAAGATGCCTAAGGAAAGAATAAGGAAATAATATAAAAGTAGAGCAGGCATATACTAATATCACCCCACTGCTGTGGCATATTCTCCCACCTTCAGATACACTCCAGCTTGGGGTTTTCCCATGCTGCACATTGTATCTCTGCCTTGATTTTAACAGGCTGTGGTAGTCTTTTCTTCCATGCAGTGCTTAATTGTTTTTTGAAACTATTTATAACTTTCAGAGCATCTTATTGCAATGAATTCCATGACTTAATTACGCACTGCATGAACAAGCACTTCTTTGTGTAAATATTCTGGCTGATCATTTCATCTGGTACTCACTAGTTCTTATGTAATGACTCCATGCTGTGCAAAATTCTGTTTCAGCCTCTCCACATCTTCTCGTTTTCAAGGCTAAAGACTCTGTCATTGCTCAAAGCTACTCATTACCTTTGATCCTCTCTCTTGTAGTCTTTCAAGTTCTTCTGCACCTTTCTTAGATGTGATAATCAGAAATGCACGTGTTGCACTGGGAACACTAGTAGCATACCGCAGGCTGGAAGGAAATGTTCTGGCTTGTTCTCTATTCTTTTACTAACGATCCCTCATGCTATCAGACTAATGGCCTCCTGGTGACACTGTGTTGACATCTCCATGGAGCTGCATGAATTGAATCAACACCCCTTTCTGAAGATATATTTAAAATTTTAGAGTACACTATTATGTAGGTACAATTAAGTTTCTGGGTTTCTGGTTTTTTGTTGTTTTTTTTTTTTTTTTCCTTGACCCTCCATGCAATTCTTTGCATTTATTGGCACAGAATTTCATTCGCCAGTTTGTCTCTCAGACAACAAAAGATCATTCTGGAATGTGTTGCAATTTTTATGGCAATGTGTAATATCATATCTGCAGTAAAGTTTCTTGTCCTATTACTCAAGATTTTCTGCCTCTAGTCAGGTATTGTCTCTATTGATTATGCGGTTATTCTGGACTCCCACATCTATTGATTTTTTTATTATTTTTTATTTTTTAATCAAAGAGTAAAAAATTGATTTGGAACAGAGCCTTTTTGTAGGCACTGTAGACTCACATTCAAAATTTTTAAAGTGCTTTTCTGGATGCCCTCAAATAATCCCAACAAAGTGGAAGAGTTTGGTTTCATGTGTGGCTGCTCAAGAGCAACTCAAGACTGGTAGATTACAATCTTTCAGTGATTTGGAGCCTCATACATCTCTGACTTCTATAAGCTACTCTTTATGTTGAAAAAGTGGTTCTCCTTTAAGAGTTCATATAGTAAGTGTTAAGGGTAATGACAACAAGGAAATTATCTTTGGTTTGAGGAACTGTGGCATTTTTTGCAGCTGCGGTTGCAAGCAAGTGTTTAGTAAGTGGGAGGCACTACAGAGCAAGTCCCTTTATCCATCACATTACCCTAATAATTAAACTGTCAGACAGGGATGTCAGGCTTTAATAGAAAAAGAAAAAATTAGAATCAAACAGTGGTAAAAAAAATTGTGACTATTCCTCCAGTTAAGCCTATAATTTTTTTATCTTAATCATTATGTTTGCATAAGGCATTGCTCAGAACACACATTTTAAAATGGGTTTTTTTAATACTTTTTATATGTTTTAAAATAACAAGAGGTTATTTAACCAATCTCCATTGTTCCTGTGACTCTGGGAAACAATTATCCTAAGAATCATCGGTATTTGTTTTACTGTGGTTTATTTCTAAAATGAACTCCAGGGAGACTCTCAAGGCACCTTTTCCTTAAGGATGTAAATCCACCTGATGGTCTCCTTCTTTTGAACTGTCCCTGTGGGCTCATTCTCCAGGCTGTCAACTGTCAGCTCAGCTTTCTATTAGAGGGAGAAGTCACCCAGCTGCTCTGATCCCTTTGCAGCGGGACATGGATGGCTGTCTCCCATACTTTTCTTCTAAACATTGCATTTTCCAGGGTCATTTCCCTGTTTTCTGCTTCCCAGCTGGTGGTTCAAGTAGCAACACACTTGTCTACAGTAAAATAGTTGGCCCTGGACTGGGGTCACAGAGCCTAATTAGAAGACCATTAAAAATCCTAACAGTGGAGTGAGGTATTTGCTACTGGCAGGTGACTCTGCCCTGACTCAGAGGCATCATCCCTCAAAAAGATAGTATTCTTCTCCCTCTCTCACCTTTGCTTTCAGAATCTGCCCTGATAAATGTTACCTAACTGCAAGGATGAACTTTGAGATAAGAATAGCTTTCCTCTAGAAGAGAGACAAAAAACTCTGACACCTTTTTCTCTGATTAGTAGCTCCACCGGACATCACCATGCCCAGCCAAAAGCTGTTTAATGCAGAAGACTCAATGGTGTATCTGATCCAGATGATACCACTGGCCACAGGGGGTTGACTGCTCTTTGTGAATTCACACCTAAAGAAAAAGACCAGAAATCAAAATTATAATTTACCCTTAGAATAGTCATGAAGAAGACAATAACATTGTCTGTTTCTACATTTTGACCTATATTTTTCTACACTTGGAAAAATAAAGGAATACAGCACACATCACACTATGTGAATAGCTGGAAAATGCTGATTTCTTTATGGTATCACTTTCTTTAATGTCTCCCTGTGGTATATGACATTGTGACTGTCATCGCCTTTGTCCTCTTCTAACTAGGACCAGATAGAGAGAAGTGCAAGGTTTTAGTATCCTATTACCAATTTCCTGAGCAACAGAATGCCAAGTTCCAATTTGCGTTCTAATTTTAACTACAGTATAGATTTTTAAATAAGCCTCAAGCTTCCTATTAACATGATCCGTCTGCTCCTTTGGTGCTCTCTTATCCCATTCTGATCGACCCATGAATGGGCTCCCTGTATTATTCATTGTACACTAAATTAAGCTCTTAGTGTTAAAGGCTTTCAAGTGTAGCTTTCCTTCCGTAGAACTCATTACCTGTGTCAATACACAAAGCAGAAGCGCTTAATAGATTTAAAACGTCTAGTATCTGCCCCTTTTTTTCAGCTGTTATTAAGACTCGGGAGCATTTGTTATTCTGGTAATATTCCTTATTGTCCTGATATTCATTTCATTAGTCAGTGAGTGTGCACTATGGAGTTCCAAAGTGTCTTTGCATCATATGAACTTTAATTAGTCTTGAGGTTCTCTAAAAAGGGATAGGTAAATGAAAATTATTATGGCTGATCTTGGCTTTGTACATCTTCAGAAATCAGGAAATCTGTTTCAATCACCTGCGGGTAAGGAGGGATAGTAGCATAGGAAAAACTACATATACAGCCCTTGTTCCAATCACAAATAAGCAAAAACAAAATGCAGGTTTAGCTGGTATAATGCTGTGGGTTTTTTTACGGTCCTTGAACTTAGATTTGGTGGGGAAACATTTGAATAAGTGTGTAGCTTCTTAGCTGCATTTCCCTGCGTTACTCACTGAGGCACCCTACAGAAGATTTCACCCACAGATATATGACCTGTTGTTTCATTTCTGGCAGGAGGAACCAAAGAGTTAACTTTGCTATATGTTCACTAACCCCTCAAGTAACACTTCATGAAGACAACTGGACAGGTTTACTTCTCTCAAAGATGCTGTTCCAAGTCCGTGCAGGGCTGTGGCTGTAGTAATACTTAACATTTTCTTTCTGACCCTGTCAGTGCCCAAAATGCATCTCCCTGCTCTCAAGCCGCAATGTACCGTCCCCTTGCTTTACCGGTGACATGCATTAGACTGAATCACCAAAACAAAAACTTTTAAAACTTGGATCATTTTACAGATGTAGGTCACAGTGGTTTGGGTTCAACATACTCCGCTCCTTCCCTTGCCCAAAGATCCAGCTTCCAGCAAAGCCTCACAAAATATTTTAGCAGCTCAACAGAAGCTGTGGAGATGAAAACTGTTATGGGGAAGAAATGGCCAGCGGGGTTCAAGAGGGGACTGGAAAGATGTGAACTTATCTGCTGTGGGAAAGAAGCATTAATGCAACAACACCCTCAGATGCAGCTCTGTGGGTAAGATTTTCTTGACAGACACAGCACGCATGAGTTATGGGTGTTTGGGGGTTTGCTTCATTTTCAAAGAAAGCTGAGATACAAAAGAGCAGCTTGCAGAGCAAATGAACACTACCAGCTATCTCAAAACTTCAGTCTGCTATTTGATCCAAAACTAAACCCTCCTGGGTTTTTTGCCAAGCTGTTTCTCTGCTGCTGGTTGAGGAATAAACTCCTACTGTACAAATAGTGGCCAGCCAATGTCTTGTTTAATTGACCTTGATGTAAATGCCAAGGAACCAGGCAGAAACAAAGCTGCTGCATGTCATAGAGGACCAGTGTGTGGTTAAGAGCAGAGCTCATGAGAGAGGAAAGTTAACCATTTTGCTCATCAGAGTTCCTAATGCGAGTTTCTTTTTTTTTCTGTTAAAGGACCATTGGAAAAAACGTGCACCAAGGGGTGCCTGTGTCTAGTGGCTAAAGGACACAAATCTTCAGGTTTATGCCTCAGGGTCACAGCTTCTGTGTCTCATCATTATCTGAGACCAGACACTTTTCTTGTGGATTTGTTTTTTTCAGAAAGGCATGTACAAGGCCATTATTTACAACATCAGGGTTTACAAAGAAGACTAATATGTCAGGGTTTGCCTCCACCCAGAAGATTTGAGTTCCTTCCATTTTTTCCAAGTTGATAGCTCCCATAAGACATTTAAATAGTTAAAGCAAGGATCAACTTCCTTTTTTTTTTTTTTTTTTTTTTTTTAATTTTAATAACAGAAAACAAACACGGAGAGAGAAAACATTAGGGGTTTAATGACTATATTGATTGTGAGTTGATAGTCAGACTCCAGGAGCTTAAACAGATGACCTAAGAGAGGTGGTGGGTGTAATGTATTCTGTTGCACTGGGTAATGTATTCTGAGCCTCTTGGCTTCAGGGGAGAGAATGTTAAAAACAAACAAACAAACCAACAAACCAAAACCAACAATCAAAACCTAAAACAAAACCCAGAAATAATCTTGGTTAAGGGAAGAAGTGATTTCGTCTCTGTTGCTGCAGAGCAGCCCCTCCCTACTTGTCCCCATCTTCACTCCTATATCAAGGTGAAAACAAGAAATCACTAAGACAGGAGTAGTGTCAGTGTGGAACATTTTCCAGGCTGCCTTTGTCTGCTTGCTAATAATGAAAGTCTATTTATAGCTCAGTGCAGAGCAGGGAGAGTGTGCTGTGGGTGAAAACGTGATATGGATTTCACAGTCCATCAGTTTGGATTTCAAGTTTACAGTCCTCTCTCAGACTAATTGAGAACTCAGACGCTGTTTTGGGATGTTACAAGCAATGCAAAACAGGGCGCTTGGTGCTTGCTTAGCGAGCATTTGGGGTCGGGTTGGCTGGGGCAACGTCAGAGCACTCTGAGATCAGTCAGTCTTTGCACAGTGGCCTGAGAAAACCCATCTCATGGAGACAGGCTTTGCGTGCTGAGCATCAAGGTACTCATGGGCTTGATATCTGTCATAGCCCATCACTTCTTGGTAACAATTAGGAGAAGTCCCAGATTAGACTGCAGCCTGGCCCTGGGACCAGGCACTGTAGACATGATGGGTGCATGGTTGCACTAGTGAAGCAGAGCCCCTCGGCTATCTCTCTTCCTTCTGCCCCTCCTGGGTCTGGCTATTTGGGCCACCAGTGCCCTGTCCTTGCAGCTGTTTCTAGAGTTTCACAACGAAAGGGTGACAAAACCCATGTAACAACAAAAGGGAAAGGGGAGGAGACGTTTTGGCACAGCCTGACTTCACCGTTCCCCTTTTGCTGTACTTGCACAGATGAAGGATGGTACCAGATCAAAAGTGGGGAAGTACTGGGAGAGAGCAATGCAGTTCCCTGCAGGGAAGGAAAGGGACACACCGGGAGCTGGTGAGCAGCAGATTGTACTAGTGGCACTGTTTGGAAAACAATTCCCACTCCAGCATATTAACATTTTAAGTTGACAAAAACTGGAAAGAAAAATAGAGGCACAGAAGATGAGTCGATTTCCTGGCAGAGTGAAAAACAGAAGTTGACTCTTCTCCACCTCAGGACAGCCTATCACATTGATCCACTCACAAGTGGATCCTTCCACCACCTTATAGGACCAGAAATACACTTATCCTTTTTGTGGAGGGGCAGAAGAGATGATCTCAGTTTGACCCATGGGTTCTGTGCCCTTCCCATATAGGGACCATGGTGAACCATGCCCCAGAAGTGGGTCTGACATGCTGTGGTTGTTGGTGTGGTCATGAGGATGGGCCTTATCATGTCTCCAGCTTCATTGCTGTGCTGGTACCACAAAGCTGATTGACTGTGCTCTGATTAGTGCAAATAGGGACAAATTAACAGGGATAGGAAATACTCAGGTTGGATACTCAGTGGTCCTGAATAACTCCCAAATGTCTGAGAGCAAGCTGCTGTCTGTTTGCAGTGCAGAGACCTGTCTGCTTCTGCTTCCAGTTTCTCTTGCTATAAGTTCAGTCCTGTGGTCTTATTTCCATCCATGTGCCTCTTTCTGGACACGTTTTCAGTGAAGTGCTGTCAGACAAATGCCCTGATGAAGCAGTCCTGCCTGATGCCTAACCTTTTCCCATTGCCATTTCAGCTAGTAACCCCTCTCTTTGAAGGTGAAAAAAACCACACTTGGAGCTCCATCTCCTCATCATGAGAAATCGATGATGGACTCCATGCCAGAGTTTATTTTGTCCAAACGCTTCATTTCCACACAGATGGTCCTAAAAGTCATAAGTTGAAGTGCATTTGCCTATAGCTAAGCATGGCATACCATTGAACTCTGGCATCTCTAAAATATGGGATCTGTGCCTTGAATGCACTACCTAATTTTAAGCCCCCGGGTTTCAGAGTTTTAGTCTTTGCTTTTCAAGTTTTTGCATCTCAGAAGTGAGTCTGATGTTATTTCAGGCAAAGCTTATGCTGTCTTGGGGCAGAGAGATAGACTACATGACCTTCTGCATTTTGACTCTATTTTTTATGTCAAAAGACCATGGTAAGGCTCAGGAGTTTCATATAAGAGGAATCTGTCTAAAGCATTGCATATACTAAATCTTTATTTAAGAGTCACTTCCAAACTTTTTTACCTTTCCCTAAGTCTTTAAACCCAAGGTGGCATAGCTTAGTTAACTATTTATGACTAAAGCAATGGCTGCTATCAGCTTCATGGTAAGCTCCTTCAAGGTCCTAAGGGACCTGAGCACACTCAGCACTTAGAGTTTTCAGTGGGCACCTGGGCCAATATTCATAAGCGTGTTTAGATTCTAGATTTCAACAGCCCAGTAGAAATTCAGGTGTCTACATCTCTTTGTGGGTCTGATCACTAGTGATTTGGCAGTTTGGAAGCTGCTTATTGATCTAGGGCTGAGACTTGTCTCGAGATGAGCACTTTCCACTGCCGTGTTCAATTTTCACTTGGATCCAGTATTTTCTGCAAATTAATTTAGGGATGAATTGAAGATGTCATCTTTTGCTTGTTCTTATTTGTGATGTGGTGGAGCCTGCCATCATCTGCCATCCATCAACTCACTTTCTAGAACCAGTGTTGGGTTATCAGCACCCAGTTCCCCTCCTTTCAGGACCATGATGCAGTTGCTTTGCTACCTCTTCTCCTGCTGATCGAAATATGCCTTCTGCGTCAGAGCAAAACCAGAGCCGGGTCTGGGCAGTTTGAGGCACTTGGTGTTAACAACTCGACATTGCAAGGCAAGGAAACAATGAATTAGGTCTGATCAGCTTTATTTTAAAACTACAGGGAGATTTTGAACACAGCATTCAGATAATACAAACTCTAGCATCCACTGAGCTTTAATGCAGCTGGATTTAGAGTCCCTATTGCCATTTTCAACTTTCTTCTCATTCTCTCCTCTATGTTTTCAGTTAAGTTCATACCCTTTCCATTGATATGTCTGTAATTCAGTTTACTTGACACAGTCACAATATCTGATGATAAAAAACTTCGTGGCTCTGAGAAAAACAAACATACTGTGGCTTAGCTTCTTGACATTCACATCTCTCTCCTTCTGCTCAAACACACACAGAATATTTTTTTCAGCCTTAGAAGGAACAGCACTTCAGCCACAAGTTACTATTTTCCTGAGTTCATAAGGTCAGTTATCTGATAAAGCCTCCACACCTCAGATCGTGTTTGACAACAAAGGCCCTGAGATGCATCCGATAAGTGAAAAGTACCTGATTATTCTGCATCTTTGCTGTAAATGACTTGCAATAAAGATATTAAGAAAGGATAGAAGGTAGCTAATTTAGTCAGTGAGGCTAAAAATAAACTTTTAGAAAATGTAAGAAGTAAGAAATTCCTAAAATGTTCTGATAAGAAGCAGTCTGAGTACAACACATTGTCACTTGTCAAAAGCAGTTTGTTTCTTCCCTTTGCTAAGTAGCCTTTGAGTTCTGCTTTTGCACTGGGTAAAATGTAACCTAGATCATCTGGTAATGAATGTACCATTTCCTTTCTACTGAAGAATAAAGCAGCCCTCCGCTAAGAGAAAAGTACAGCTGCTTCAGGTTTACCAGCTTATCAGTTGTGTTTCAGGCTTGTAAAATCACCATCTCCAGCTATCAAGAACAAGGTGAATATCTGTATGGCTTCGCTCTGTACTTTGTTCCCAATCCATGTGATTTCTTTTTTTTTTTTTTTTTCCAAGAATCCTAACTTTTTTTTGTTAAAAGGCTTATCTTCCAAAAGCAGCAGACATTGTACCAGGTCTGCTGACTGAACATTTGCAGGGGCTGGATGAGTACACTTTATCTTGCATAAAGATTCTGACACTTTACTTTGCTCTGATGAGACCCCACCTGGAGTACTGTGTCCAGCATTGGAGCCCTCAGCACATGGACCAGCTGGAATGGGTCCAGCGGTGGGCCACAAAAATGATCAGAGGGCTGGAGCACATCTGCTATGAGGAGAGGCTGAGAGAGTTGGGGTTGTTCAGCCTGGAGAGGAGAAGGCTCCGGGGAGACCCTGTAGCAACCTTCCAGTATTGATAAGAAAGGGGCTTGTAAGAAAGATGGGGACAAACTTTAAGCAGGGCCTGTTGCAATAGGACAATGGGTAATGGTTTTAAACTAAAAAAGGGGAGATATAGACTAGATATTAGGAAGAATTTTTTTACAATGAGCGTGTTGATATACCGGAACAAGTTGCCCAGAGAGATGGTAGATGACCTATCCCTGGAAAGGTTCAAGGTCAGGTTGGATGGGGCTTTGAGCAACGTGGCTGAGTTGAAGATGTCACTGCTTATTGCAGGGGGATTGGACTAGAACACCTTTAATGGTCCCTTCCAACCCAAACTATTCTGTGATTCTATAAGACTCCATGCTTTAGCATTACTTGAATTGTCCATCCTCAAGGACAATTTTTGGCAGAAGAGAGTTGTTTAAAGAATTGGAAGGATGTTGTGATCACTATCAAGCCCTTGACATTAAAAGTAAAATTTTGCCTATGCCAGATATAAGATTCATCATTTACATTGATTCCACCCTTCTTTATAGTAACAACTGCTACTTGCTCAAAGCAACTTGGTCTTGTTCTAAGACTGATTTGATCTTCCTAACTCTCTGCAGCTGACTTCCCAGAAAAACAACTGTTTCAGTGCAGATCATGGTGATCACCAGTCCTGATTTCTTTGTCCAAGCCTTGAATCTCCAGCTGGTCACAGTTTTCCGCATAGTAACAAATGCATCAGAGCACTTCGAGTCCCTTCTTTTGAGGGATGCATCCAGAGAGTCTTTAGAGACCTCCAGTACCATCTGCATGTTTTACATATAGATACTCCTAAAGATAATCGTCTTTCACACATTAATTTAATTAACAAGCTGTCAGTGGGAGAATTCGTAAGACAATATGATCTATAGCATCAGCAATAAGCAGATTAGGGCCATAAAACTGATATGGGGCTGCGCAGAAATCAAATGTAGAGCCAGGCTGGTGCAGCCACACAGTACGGTGTTGAACACAGCCATGATAAAGGTTTTGGGAACCGTATCAGTATGGCACTATGCTAACATGCTCTGCTTGTTAGGTACAGACACTGTCAACATGGGTCCATTGCTTCCAGTTTTGGTGTTATTTTGAGCTCTGCTAGCTCAGACACCGTGAGATGCCCCAGAGCTCAATCAAGAAATGATGACAAGGGGTATCACGGGATGTTGTTTCCCAGGAGAAACCACTGGTGCTGGCACATGAGTTGGGAAACAGAGGTGGGGACACCCAGTTTTTTAGCTTTTCCAGCTTGCTTCTTCCTCTGTGTGTCCTTGAGGATGTACGATGATCCTTCTCTACAAGGCACAGATGGCTTGGCTGCTCCATATTGAGGGTTTCTCTTCTTATATGTAAACTCCTGCTCCTAGGAGGTGTGTCATGGGAGGCAGAGGGAGAGATGAGAGGGAGGCAGAGACATACTTTTAGGGACAAAAAGAAAGTAATGACTTCTGATGATGCTGTGGGTGCCATAGCTGTGTGGAAATAGTGATTTGATGTACTTGGCGCAGGGAAGCTGTGTTGGCTCAACTTCATCAAGGGTAAAACAACTTCTTTGATCCACTCAGGGTCTTGTTTTTTACTGTATTTTCCATTTCTGCCAGTGGTGAGGGGTGAAGGGGAGGGAGGCGAAGGGGAGCCTGAGAGAGCTGGCAGTGAGTAACAACATATCCAAGCTTTGACAGACTCTGGTGGCATAACATAATTAACTAATGGCCTGTATAGAGCTGTAATGGGATCCGAAAACAGAAAGCTTTTAAGCAAACTTAAAGCCAATGGCATTAATAACAGTGAGCTTAGGGCACTTACTCCCTCTTTTTTTTTTTTTTTTTCTTATAAAGCTGGCGACACAACCCCTCACCTACACTTTATCCCTAAAGGCATTTCTCCATCTAGTGTCCCTGGGCAACAATTACAGCCATCTCGGTCCCTGTGTCCCACTTTTGCTCCCCTGTGGCTCAGGGGGTTTTGTCATAAACCCATGGAAACTTTAAGCAGAGATAAAGAAGATGGATTCTGGATGGATGCTCCAAGGATGCTCCACAGAGCTGGCCTGTGTTGCGGCCACCTCTGTGAGTGCCTCCAGTCACTGGCTGCTTCTCCGATATTTGTGGGTGATTTAGTCTGTCTTGCCATCATGGAACACATGTAAATTTTGCTCTTCCACTTTTCCTTCAGTGGTGCTCACCCTTTCGAAACTCTTGGTCTCTCAAGTCTGACTATTTGGAGTTGTTTTGTCAAGCTGATATTGAAGGCAGCGTTTCAAGCTGCTGGGGCACCCCCTTGCCTTCATGCATTTGTCTTTAAGGGTGATTTAATGCCTGCTGCTCCTCAGCATAACCTGTAAACCTCCCACAGCATTATCCCAGACTGTGGCAAACACGTGGGTGTATATTCACATAGCTGTGAAGTCTAATGATGCACATGTTTTAGGCAATATCATGTCTAAACTAGATAGGCTAGCAGAACGTGTCACGTCACCTTCACTACTTGCCTCCTCTGCTGAGCTTTTAGTATGAGTAATTAAACAACAGTCTTTATTTGCACCAGTAGTATTAATTTTCTGGATGAAGTTGTCGTCTCTATTCCAAGCACAGTATCCCTGGGGCCCTGAAGCATGCACATATGGTGACACATCGCTGTGTTCCAGCAAAGTAGGTGGTTGTGTTGTTCTTCCTTTTCTCCCTAATTTCCTCTCACAGGCATAGCTCTTTTATAAAAGCGAAGGTTACTTGCTTCTTGTATCTTTCCTCTCTCAGCACCATTTTTTTTTTTTATGTGAGGCCAAATGCAGTTCTTTCTGAAGGCTTTTGGGAACTTGCTGGGCATCAGCAACAGCAGCAGCAGAAAGTAAGCATGGACAGATGTCTCTTGGCCGAACCTCCTGCCTGTCAATGGCTGGCAACTCCTCTGATATCTGTGGTGTTTCAGGGAGAACGGGCAGAGCACTGCCAGCTCCTACGTTTAGAGTTGCTGGTTGCAACCTGTCAGGGACAGCATATGGTCCACAGTTGTACAGGAGGTGGCTGCAGGACCTCCACTGCGATTCAAGGCATGCCTGTTTCTGCTGGCTGGCACCAGCCGAAATGCCACACAGCAAAGTGTCTAGGAGTGCTCCTAAGAGGGCATTCCAGAGTCTGTCCGAAAAGTGAAGACATCAGGGAATCAAAAATACTGAGGCTGTGCTCTGTCCTACTTGATGCCATTTTATCAAAGGCTTTTGGGAGCCAGGCTGCAAGTGTTTCTAAAGAAAATGTGACACCTGAAGATTATGTACTTGCTCTACCTGTATCTGAGAAGAGGAAATGGACAGCATGGACAGGGCAGTATCATTTTCTTGCAGAATGATCACAGAATCACGGAATCACATAATTTTAGAGTTGGAAGCGACCTCTAGAACTCCTCTAGTCCAACTCCCCTGCCAAAGCAGGATTGCCCAGAGCACATCACTCAGGGTTGCATCCAGATGGGGCTTGAAAGTCTCCAGAGAAGGGGACTCCACATCCTAACTAACTAATCTAAACTAACAGTTCACATTCTACTTTTGGATGAGTATATTGCTTGGGGGTCTGTCAGCTTTACACGTAAAATCAGAAGACAAAACTCTCTCTCCCCTTAGGATGCAAGGAGACTGCTACATGGTTCCATAGTGCGTGTTTCCCAGCTGCACAGCAATGCTTTGGAGCTCCAGGAGGAGATCCTTAGCCTGGGATATGTTAAGATACTTTCAACTGTGTTACAGGAATCCCATTTAATATGTGGGGAGATTTAGTCCTGTGGCTCTAATGAAACTGATATTTGAGGGTCTGTCAGACAGAGCACAGAGTCCTGGCCTCTTGTCTGGATCTTGGATGGACATCCCTGGCATGGCTTGACAGGTGCTCTTGGAGGTTAAACTTCTGCCCATTTCGATGTAGGGCAAAAAAGGAAGACTTTGTTTCTCTGTGAAAATGATCTGACCCTTCCCACAGGAACAAGAAACCTTGCAAATTAGGGAATTTTGATTCCAGGCATGAATTGTACAGCTGATCACAAGACAGCAATGGCCATAACACACTCACAGGGACAGATACTGCTGCAAGGGAGCAGCAGATTCAGAGAAAATCTCTGCTGAGGCTGATCCCTATTGCACGTAACTGATCAATAGCAAGAGCAGAAATGATTCTTGTTATGGGAAAGACTTTATGTCAATCAAAAGTGTGACTGCAGGTCTCAGGCACATACCTGAAACTGCATTTAGTTAAATAGCATCAAGGATCTTGGCACAAGATGTCTCCAGAGTCCCAAGGGGATTGTGCTATGACTACACTGTAATTAGTATTTAAGCTATCTGGTTTAGAGTTTACTCACATACCTGCCTCTTGCTGTACTCATCACCTCTGCGTGGACTGGGTATCTCCATCAGAAAGAAGTGATGTGACATACATGGGTCCTACAAGAAAGCTGGAGGGGGACTTTTTACAAGGGCATGTAATGATAAGATGAGGGGTAAAGGCTTCAAACTGGAAGAGGGGAGATTTAGATCAGATATTAGGAAAAAAAAAAAAAACACTCTGAGGGTGGTGAGACACTGGCCCAGGTTGCCCAGAGTAGCTGTTGAGTCCTCATCCCTGGAGGTGTTCAAGGCCAGGCTGGATGGGGCTTTGAGCAACCTGGTCTAGTGGGAGATGTCCCTGACCATGGCAGGGGGTTGTAACTAGATGATCTTCCCTTCCAACCCAAACCATTCTGTGATTCTATGATACTATGACACTCCTATTCATCTCTCTAAAACCCACTGGGAAGAGAGTAAGGTACTCTTTACATTTCTGGCCAGGAGAAACCTCTGTGTGTCAGCCTGATAGCTTCAGTCCTGTAGTCCAGAGTTTGGTTTATTACGTGAAGTGACTCTTTACAAAGCAGTTAACAGTTCTGATTTCCTTTCTAGTTTTTGTTTAGGTTAGGCAGGGCACTCTGTCTTTCTGCATTGAGATGTAGAACTTAGCACAATATGGTCCAGATCTCAGGTGGGTAAAGACAATGTTTCAGCATAACGAGGTGATGACAGTAATTGTCTGGATCAGAGAGATGGAGACTCTTTGTGATAGTCAATAAGACTTCCCCATGCCCTCTGGTTGTCATTAAGCACACAGCTTTGAAAGCAGCAAGGAACTTAGCAATTCTAGAAAAAATGACAATCATTAAAAAGGGTTAGTTCATAATTAATCACAATTACCAAATGAAAGGTGAAATGCTAATTATTTTCCCCTAATTATGCTAAAATCTTCAGAGGATTCAAATATTGGCATGACCTATAGTTTACAGAGACCCAGATGACACCCACATACCACCTAATTAGCAGTGACTTTCCACAGAAGGCACCACTTTGAAGCATTACATTTTCCACATGCTTTCTCATATTAACGCTGCAAAAATAATACTCATCACAGGGGATGAGTCAGACACATCATCGCCGAGCACCCAAAACCTTCCTCGACCAGAATAATTCTTGTAACAGTTGCTAATAAGTAAAAGCGGAGGGAGTCTATTCTGATCTCCCTGTCAATTGGAGTTAAGTGTGCGTAGGGAGGAGAGAACAAAATCAAAATGAATAATTTGCATTAGATAGATATTATAATGAATACACATTAACCATCAGGGATAATTATCTGGTTGTATTAGTAACAAGGTCCTGCTTTGGTCCACGGCCCTGCAGCAACAAGATGTGACTTGCCTGGGTTTCCAAAGAGCAGCAATGCTTCAGAGAGATCCAAGTCAAGCACACTGCTGCTGGGAAGACCAGGGCCAGTAATTAGCCAATAGTATCAGATCTATGTACGTCCCTCAGCTCAACTATTTTTTTTTTTTTTCTGCCCTAGTAGGATGCAAGAAAGGTGGAACTTCACAGGCACAGAGGTCATGCTTTAGCCTTGGTACCTTATGAAGTAGCCTCTTCTTTTCCCATCTGAAGCCTACAGAAAGGAAGTAGGGGTTTCACTCTGTGTTCTTGCTGGATTTGTCAGCTCTACAAGTTGTTCTGTTTAATCTAGGATTTAATCAGTACAGCAATGTGAATAAAACATTCTCATGACAGCACTTAGGAAGCACGGAGTAAACAACAGGCAGAGCTGGAAGTCAAGCTGTACGGAATCATAGAATCACTGAATACCAGGTTGGAAGGGACCTCAAGGATCATCTGGTCCAACCTTTCTTGGCAAAAGCACAGTGTAGACAAGATGGCCCAGCACACTGTCCAACTGAATCTTAAAAGTGTCCAATGACGATGAATCCACCACTTCCATGGAGAGATTATTGCAATGGATGATTGCTCTCATTAGGAAAAATTTTCCTCTTGTGTCCAATAGGAATCTCCCCAGGAGTAAGTTGTACCCATTGCCCCTCATTTTTTCCATGTAACTCCTTGTAAAAAGGGAGTCCCTATCTTCTCTGTAGCCACCCTTTAAATACTGTAACATAGTGATAAGTAGTCCCCTAAGACTTCTTTTCTCAAGGCTGAACAAGGCCAATTCTCTCAGCCTTTCCTCGTACGGCAGGCTTGCCAGTCCTTTGATCATCTTGGTGGCCCTTCTCTGGACTCTCTCCAGCCTGTTCACATATTTTTTGTTTTCTTATATGTAAATAAGATGGACATTTCCTGCAGACTGATGCTCCTCGTTGCAGTTACCAATAAAGAAAAATCTCCAGGTGCATCAGGCACTGTGTGGGAACTTAGCAGGAGAGAGGAAAACCATGAATGAAATAAGGCTGATGTGTAAAAACTTCAAACTTACCTCCCCGATCTGTCTCCCCAAATCTAGTCATCACAGATAACAAATAATGCCATAAGAAGACACTTTACTTACAGAGTTTTTGGCTTTGTAAAGCCACTATTTGTACTTTGACCGAGACATTTTTTCATGTTTTTCTCCACCTGCCTAATCCTAGTGGCAGTCTGGGACATGGTACAGCAGCCAGTACAACTGGGATCTGCTGCACAAACATTTCCCTTCAGCAGAGGACCTCAGTGGGGTGGGGTAAAGCACCAGCAAGGAATGGGGACTTCCACTTGCGTCTGAAAATTTCTTGTCCTTTATCCTGGTATAGAGTAGATTCATCTGCCTTAATACAGATCGCCATGGAGAAATCCCCATTGTAGGGGAATGGGAACACAAAGGAGGTTGTTGATTCAGTGTGGGAGCCACGCCTACTTTCTCCCGTAAAGAAATAATATATGTAGAATTCATTCCACGCTAAAAAAGAGAAAAAAAGAAGATAATTATCCTGACAAGTGTTTTCAAAATGAAGTGACAGACATTGGGATCCTAAATCCATGTCATGTAAATGTTTAAAAAATCTGCATTATTTTACTGGTGTTGGCTGAGATAGAGTTAAATTTCTCCATTGTAGCTTGTAAGTGGCTGTGTTTTGGATTTGTGATGAAAACATTACTGATAATGCATAGATATTTCAATTATTGCTGAGCAGTGCTTACACAGCTTCCAGGCCTTTTCTGCTCCTCACATCGCCCAACCAGTGTGTTGCCTGGGGGTGCACAAAGAGTTGGGAGGGGACACAGCTGATACAGCTGACCCCAACTGACCAAAAGGATATCTCATACCATATGACATTGTTCTCGGCAGTAAGACTATGTGTGAGGTGAAGGTTAGCCAGGGCTACCTTTGCTCGATGACTGTCAGGGCATCACTTCGTTGGTGGAAAGCAACTGGGATTTTTTGCATCATTTGCTTTTCTCGTTCTGGTTTTGTTTTGTTTTCAGCTTTGTTGTTTCCTTTTTATTTTTTCTCACTTTTTTTTATTTATCTCTTTTCATTTAACTGTCTTTATGTCAACCCACAAGTTTTCACGCTTTTCCCCTTGCAATTCACTCCCTCATCCCACTGGGCAGGGGGATGAGCGGGTAATTGTGTGGTGCTTAGCTGCCTACTGAGGTTAAACTACAATATTAGATAATCTAAATTTCTGACCTGCAATAATCCTCAGCATCCCACAGCCCATCACTGATTTCAGGTCACTGAAGACTATGATACTTCATGCAATAGTCATAGAATCATGGAATGATTGAGATTGGAAGGCACCTCTTGAGATCTAGGCCAACTCCCCTGCTGAAGCAGGGTCAGGTACAACAGGTTGCCCAGGACTGTGTCTGGTTGGGTTTTGAATATCTCAAGGCATGAAGACTCCACATCCTCTCTAGACAGCTTGTTCCAGTAGTTTGACTGCCTTCACAGTGAAAAAAAATTTTCAGCGTGTACTTTCTTTCAGTATTGAAATGTGCATGAGCTCCTCTGACATCAGTACCTGGATTCTTAAGGGAAATCATAGGGCAAAAACATGTAGATCAGTAAAAAGATATTCCAGTGCTGCTGGAGGGCTGCTTATTTTAGTCCTAGTCTTGTAAGTTGCTTCTTCTGTGGTAAGTGGATGTCATTTGCTCTGTCAGGTGCCTGTGGCTAGATGGGCACTCTTTTTGGATGAAACAAGAGGACCTGCACTTACACAGAGCAAGCTATCGAAACAAATTAATACATCAGTATGAATAAACATTAAAAAATTGTATTCTCTAGGAAGCGATGATTTGATAGAAATTGAATCTTCTACCATTAAGGATGAACAACAGCAGACTGGGGTTGGAGCATCCTTTTCCCCAAAACAGATCAGAAGTGAAAAAAAAAAGGGTATTTCACCTTATATTTTGCAAGGACATGTAGCGATAGGATGAGGGGCAATGATTTTAAACTAGACCAGGGTAAGTTTAGATTAGACATTAGGAAGAAGTTCCTAATGTGGAGGCGCCATGCCTGGAGACATTCAAGGCCAGGCTTGATGAGGCTCTGAGCAACCTGATCTAGTTGAAGATGTCCCTGCTCACTGCAGGGGGGTTGGACTGGATGGCCTTTAGAGGTCCCTTCCAACCCAACACATTCTGTGATTCTATGATTCTATATTTGAGTAGCATTTGATACTTGCAGTTATTATAGATGTTGCTTACCATGGAAGTACCATCCTGTTTTTTGGCCAGTAAGTTATCGCTTGCTCAGGATTGGCAGAAGCTCACAGAACAAGGCCTAAAATCTTGACTGACAAGCAGATATTGGAGAAGGCAAGCCAAGATGATCAAGCCTGCAAAGCAGGAAACAAAAGATTGCCTTGGATTATGCATTAAAATGTCCTGCTGGTCCTGGAGAGACTGTCTCTGTCCCAGAGACAGTAAACCTCTTGAACATTTTTAACCCAATATCTATGTTTTTTCTTCACTGGGTTAATGCTTCTTCCAGCAGATTGCTCTGAACAGAGCTAGATTCAGTAAGGGTGTGCCTCCCATTGAAAATTTTAGAATGGTGCAGTCCACTTCAGCAAACATGCTGTAGGTTATAGTTGGTGGTGAAGATGATAAAGGATGCATTTTTAACCTTTTTTTCCCCATATTTGGTAAATGGATTATTTGATGTGTTATTAGTTTTGCTCTGTGGCTTGTACAGTCCTATTTTATTGAGTAATTTACATGACATATAGTAGCTACATTCAAATAGATAATATTTGGAGTTATTTTTCATGTTCTTCGATCTCCTCCTGTGCCTTCCATCAGCAGAAATACTTACAGGTATTCTATATAATATCCACTCACTCATTTTAATCCACCCCTCCCTCTTAACAAAGGACTTAAAGAAAGCAGCAATTTTATTGAATAATTAACATCATTAATCCTTTCCTGTTGATACCTGAGTTGTCATTCCAGCCCATAAAATTGCTTATATAGCAGCTTTCATGCAATACTTCACAAAACACTTTACAAATAATAGCTTAATGAAACACAATGGAACAACAAATCATTACCAGAGCAAATGGACATGTCATAAAATCTCTTTTGAACAATGAGAGCAATATCAAACGATTTAAAACCAGATACAGTCTGTGCTCCTTGTACTTCTCAGCAGAAGGCAATTCTGTGCATGAGGTGCATAGCAAGTTAGAGCTTTTGAGCCATGCAGGATTCAGGCAAACTTTTCTGCAGGCAGATTTTCCTCTGGATGCTCATAGATTTAAAGAGGCAGATTGTGCTTCCATTTATGATTTATTTTGCTTAGACATTTATGATTTATTCATATCTGAATGTAAACAGGACAGGAATTTAAATCACATGAGTATTCCTAGCTAAAGTCCTTATATCTGGGCTTTAGTTAATTCCAAGCACTCCATTTCCAAAGTGGAGGTGGCAATTTTGCCCTTACGGTTATCCTGGTAGGGACAGGCTGAGAACTGTACATTCAAGGAAATCCTAACTGAATGTGCAGTGACTTTAACCTTTAAATATATCTCTGATTTTCTAAATTTCAGGGAGTTAATCCTAAGCAATACCATTGGGAGAAAATAGAAAATTCTTCTTCTTCTGGACAACAAGAGACAAGAGATAATGATGAATGTGAGATAATCCTGCTCTTTATTTCTGTTACTTATGTAAAGGCAAATCTGAACCACAATCAATCATAGATGACATGTTGCTTTTGTTTGTGTTATCTGTTCAAAGGGGTGGAAGTAACCAAGATGCGGTGACAATTACACCCTGGCAAAGCCAAAACTGCCCCAGGATCCCTGATCCATCCCAGTGCATTAAACACCAATGCCTTGTGCACTCTTACAGGAAAAAACATATGAAAGTTTTTCAAATCTGATGGATTTCTATCCAGGAATAGCTGGAAAATTCTTATAATTTACCAAGTATACAAAAAATGCTTCCTAGAGACTGCAAACTGGTGCAACTGTGGACAACATCAAGAAATAATGCCATGAAGAATTGCAGCAATGTCCGTGCGAAATACGTGGATAATGTTTTCAAGCCCCAGGTTAAACATCAGTAGCTGCCACCCAGGAATACGCCTTCAATAAGATATAGATAATGTATACAGCAGTACTTATTGCACAATCAGTTATGCTGAGGCAGCCCCATTGCACTGAATGGATGAACACCCGCAGATAGATGCTGAATCAACTCTTTACTCCACTGCATAAGGGCAAGGGTGGGCTTCCACAAACTGGGGAAGGATTCAGAGTTGTTCAGAGTACAAGAAAGATGATCAAGTGATATTATGATACAAAAGATTGTATTATAGAAGCATCTATATCAGGTCAAGGGAGGTAATTCTGCCCCTCTACTCCACTCTGGTGTACAGTGTCCTGGGACACCTAACAAAAGAAGGACATTGGAGCGGGTCCAGAGAAGGGCCACGAAGATGATCAGAGGGATGGAGCACCTCTGCTATGAGGATAGGCTGAGGGAGTTGGGATTGTTCAATCTGGAGAAGAGAAGGCTTCGGGGAGACCTTAGAGCCCCTTCCAGTATATAAAGGGGGAAGGAAAGTTGGGGAGGGACTCTTTATCAGGGAGTGGAGCGATAGGATGAGGAGTAATAGTTTTAAACTAAGAGAGGGTAGATTTAGATTAGATATCAGGAAGGAATTCTTTACTATAAGGGTGGTGAGACACTGCCCCAGGTTGCCCAAAGAAGTGGAGTCCCCATCCCTGGAAGTGTTCAAGGCTATGTTGGACGGGGCTTTGAGCAACCTGATCTAGTGGGAGGTGTCCCTGCCCATGGCAGGGGGGTTGGATCTAGATGATCTTTAAGGTCCCCTTCCAACTCTAACCGTTCTATGATTTTATGATATAGAAAATCTAGCTGAAGGTAGAACTGGATGCTACAGCAATATGGAGAACCAGGCAAGGTCTTCTAGGCTCAGTGGAAAAATAGGGGAGAAGTGTTTTTCTACAAGTCCCACAAGAGGTTTGTGTTTATTTGGATTTCAGTGCCAACAGCCTGATTTATTGGCAGTGTTATATCTATATATATTATATGTAACTGGTTCCTAGTCAAAATGGCATAACTTAAGTGGGAAAAGTGACAAGAGAGGGCATGGGTTCTAAGTCAAGAACATATGGGAATTCTGTTGCAAACAAGGATTGTTTGGTGTTCTAAAGCAGTTTCTAGCAGCTCTAATGACCTGGAGATGAAAGGCACTGTATAAGAATGTAAAATTATTATGAAACCCGGTGAAACAAATGTTAATTTAGTTGAATTTTCTGTGAAACTGATGAATGTTGTTATTAACATGCTAGACCCTATTCTCCTGTTAGGTTTCAAAGAATCATAGAACCATAGAACAGCACAGATTGGAAAGGACCTCAAAAGATCATCTGGTCCAAACTTTCATGATAAAGGGAACCTAGATGACAATATCTATCAGCCTGTCCATTTTTGTCTTGAAAAACTTGAGGGATGGGGTCTCCAGCATATCCCTGGGGTGAAAGACCAAACCTTTCCTGGTGCAACTTGTACCCTTTGACCTTTATCTTCTCCATGTGGCTTCTTGTGAAGAGAGAGCCTCTGTCCTCTTTGTAGACATCCTTTAAGTACTGTAATACTGTGATGAAATCCCCCTGAGCCTTGTCTTCTCCAGGGAGAACAGACCTAACTCCTTCAGCCTTTCCTCATAGGTCAGTTTCTCCAAGCCTTTGATCATGTTTGTGACCCTTCTTTAGACATGTCTGGTCTACCCATGTCTTTCTTGAATTGTGGGATTAGAATTTGACACTGTACTCCAGGTACAGTGGGATGATCACGTCTCTACCTCTGCTAGCAATGTCCCTGTGGACGCAGCCCAGGATCCCATTTGCCTTTGTTGCTGCAGGAGCCCACTGCTGACTCCTCTTCATCTTACTGTCCATCAGGGCCCTCAGGTATCTTTCCAATCACACAGGTCCCAGTATGTACCAGGCTCATTGATGATGTCATCCCCAGTGCAGGACCTTCTGCTTGTTTTTGTTAAACCTCATACAGCTGTTGCTTGCCTGTCCAGGTCTCTTGTAAGATGGCTCTCCCTTCTGATGTGTCCTCCTCACGTCTCAGTTTAGTGTCATCAACAAGCTCGGTGAGTGTGCTTTTAATCCCATTATCCAGATTATTTATGGAGATACTGATCAGCACAGTGGCCAGTGTGAATCCCTGGTATGAACCCCGCTTGTGACAAGCTGCCAGCTTGAGTAAAAGCCATTGATCACCACCCTCTGAGTACAGGCTGTTAGCCGATTTCCTACCTGTCTCCCAGACCACCCATCCAGTCTGTATCTTGCCATTTTGTCTAAGCAGAGACTGTGGGAAACAGTGTTGAACATTTTGATGAAGTCCAGGTCCACATGTCGACAGCAAATATTATTTTGTTGTAGCATGTGATCAGGTTAGTCTGGCATGGTTTGCTCTTGGTATATCAGTGTTGTAAGCCAAATGAATTCATACTCAACTATATGTATGTTTTAAATTTTGGTGTGCTGGCATGTTTGTGCATTAAACACTATTCTCCCAAAAGCTACGTTCCCTTTCTCTCAGAGTAGAACTACTGAGCTCACAAGATGGAGGAGAACAAGCACTCTGTAACCTTCAGTGGGCCCAAGTACATTCAGCAGTGTAATATACTCTGGAGCTGGTAGTATCTTCCAGAATGGGTACAGTGACATAACTCTCATTAACAGACCTTCTACTTTTATAGTTTGCTATTATGCTCTCCACTCACACTGAGTATACTCAATAGCTTTATCTACATGAATTTCAGAAATATGGCCTCATTCCAAGCATAAAAGTAAGGTAATGGAAGATAAAAAATGTTTTAACAAAGTCAAGGACAATGAAATCAAAATGTTGATATACTATCGGGAGAAAATTCTCTCAGTTTTTCCCTCCCTTGTTATGGATTTGGACAACACTGCATATGGATGTCCTTCCATTTAGCACTAAATCAATTAAAACATCTTATATCCTTATCAAATAACTTTTTAAAGTATTTGAGATTCAAAACAAGACTTCTTGTAGTTGAAGTGTATATGGAATGATGTGAAGAGCGAAACATGGGAACCGCAAAGGTGTGTAGGCTTCTAAATCCTATCCAGCACTTACTCTATCTTATAACGAGGAAATGTAGGTCTTGATCCTTATCTTTTACAGAGAAATAGGAATTAATATTGAATAATCAATTCCTTGCTTTTGTCTTTGGAGTGAAAAGGCCACTGAATCTTCTGGCTGACAGTCAGGTGGCAAGAGTCTTTCCTTTTACTAGCATCTGGATGTCGCATGGCTTCATGGGGACAGAATCATTATGAAATGCACACACAAAACTGAGAAAATAACCTCATCTATCATGTAACAATCATGTGTGCACCCAAAGCACTTCCCTTCCACCCACTTCTGCAGATGTTTCTGTGCTTGAAAGGACTAGCAAATTCTTATCTTGGAATAACATGACATGTCAGGTTGGAGCATTTGTCCATCAAGCTTAATATTTTCTCTGTTTTAGGGGTCAAGTCTAGCTTTTAAGAAGAAAGAGCCACAAGCCATCCATGTCACAACAGGGAAATTCCTTCCTGCCTTCTCTGCCCATTGACTTACATCTCAAAACAGGACAGGAAAATGAAAGCTACCGGGGTCCTAATAGGATTTCTTTAAAGTAAACACCATGTGACTTACCTGGCTGGCATGCCCCCATTCTCCATTGCCATTGTAATGATCCATCACCACTGACAAACAACTGGGATATTGGCCTGGCTGGGTTGGTTTACTGGCATCTGCCCCCCAAAATATGCCATTCTCCTGCTGGAGGAAGGCTGCTCCTGACAGCTTAATTCTCATTTTTACCCCACTACAGCTCCATGCTGCTGTCACAGCAGTGCTGACCTCTCTACAGTAATCAGTGGTAAGTTCCTCACTTTAACTATGGAAAAAACTGAAAAAGAGACACAGAATCCTGAATTCTCCCCAAAGCTCTTACACCCAGGGAAAAACTTTTCATGGAGAAAGGGATGTTTGAGCCAATAACTCTGTCTTTATAGTTGCAGTGCTTCTCTCCTGCAAAGCCCCTGGAGCTGTTAACCAAATCTTGGGATGTCCATGAAATTCTTACCCAGCAAACCTCTCATTGAGCTCAATGGTCACTTATTCAAAGATGACGCTTCACTGGGATATGAGAGATGTAAAAATATCTTTATTCTACTTAAATCCAGCCAGCTTTGGGGTGTCAAGAGACAAAGGAATAAAAACGGTGCAGATATCAAATGACAGAATAAAATTAGAAAAAAGACAATGTAACTGATACTTGAAGAACAAATGTCTATTTTTAAGAGAACTCTGCAAGAATTGTGCTTGAAATTTTTTTTTTGTCCTTTTTAGCTAACTGTTAATTAATAAGTACATCATAATTTAAGTTTCAGAGGGTCTAGATGGTTGGTTTCTGCTCTTCGTGCCCCACACAGGTTACTGTTATGCAAATAATTGCAGCATACAGCTATTTATCCACATTAAAATCACCAGAGATTTGAAAACTGCACAATGTTTTTCTCTAGAGCTAGCAATATTTCTAATTTTCACTTTCTTCCTCCATCTTATGCAATGTGGAGAGTGCTGAGGCAGTCACATATTTTTAATATTGGTTTAGAAGAGTCCTGTAAATATTCTGCAGAATAGTGAAACCCAAATTCCATGGACTCACATCAGATAAGATATCTTCACAGAGCCCACCATGACCATAAAAATCAATAAACTATGTTGAAATTAATAAACTGTGAAGGGCAGGACATAGACCCCTGGTTGTATAGAAGCAATCAGTGTCTTGTCTTCTTCATGGATTAAGAAGACTTCTTCCAGCATCTGTTGCTTCTCTTGAGAGGATTGGGCTGGGCTCATTTAGCACCACCAGCGAGATCAAACAGGAGGGGATGTCAGGTCTGGTCTCCTCAGTAGAAATGTCAGGGGCAGTTTTAGGTAAGCAGGATGCAACTGAATGCAGTTTTATTGCTATAAGTAGAGTGGTTATGGATATTCACGTCTATTCTGGGAAAAAAAGACTCAGACAGGGGTATTAAGCTATCAGTCATTGCAATGGACATGCAATGTGCCTTGGTGGTGGTTTGAACAAGGTTATGTGGGAAAGAGAGACAGAGTGCTATTACAGGCAGACGCTGTGTTTTTTTTTAGCTCTGGCATTAATTTTTCACCCTGTGTTCCTTCTCTTCAGTTTCTAGGAAGAAAAGAAACAGAGCTAACCATGCAAATGTCCCTCTGCTCTGCCTCCAGCTATAGGCTTAAGAGTTATAAGCTTAACAACGCTGAATTGCAGACAACTCCCCTCCAATACTTTCTGGCTCAGTGGCTCTGTGAAGACCTCTTTGAAGGTGCATCTCTTTAAAAAGCCTCTGTGGCAGCACAACAGAAGCGTTCACTGCTAAATATAGAAATACACTTGCTTCAAGTGTGGTTTGTTTGCTACAGGTTCACGTTTGGCACAGATTTTAAGGAGAAACAGTAAGAGGAGAAGAAAGTAAAGTCTCAGGCAGTAAAGTGTCTGTTGAGGGTAGAAAGGCTTGGGCTAGTGAGGCTGGGCTACTGTCCAGCAGTCTGATGTGGCCACGGGAAGGTAAACACACAGTAAGACGTATTAGTTAGAGGTTTTTTTAAATTCACCATAGTCAAATATTAACCCCGTCACTTAAAACAGTGGCAAAATGGTGTCTGAAAACACTGTGTTCAACTCACCAAATTTGAAGAAACATATGTTTCTTCATGGGGGAAGGGAGCCCCTGGGGAGACCTTTCAGCAGCTTTCCAGTATCTGAAGGGCCCTTACAAGAAAGCCAGAGAGGGACTTTTTACAAGGGCATGTGGTAATAGGTTGAGGGGTAATGGTTAAAAACTGGAAGAGAGGACATTTAGATTAGATATTAGGGTGAAATTTTTCATTCTGAGGGTGGTGAGCCCCTGGCCCAGGTTGCCCAGAAAAGCTGTGGCTGCCCCATCCCTGGAGAGGTTCAAGGCCAGGCTGGATGGGGCTTGGAGCAGCCTGGTCTGGTGGGAGGTGTCCCTGCCCATGGAAGGGGAGTTGGAACCAGATGATCTTTAAGGTCCTTTCCAACCTCAGCCATTCTATGATTAATCACCCCAGCCTCACCATTAAAGAGAACATCATACCCCCCCCCCCCACATATTTTTTCTCTGGGTTCGGCCGCCAGC
>VXBO01006282.1:46678-76162 GCA_013400135.1 Rhinoptilus africanus
CCTCCCCCCCCCCCCCAATATTTGTTTCCTGGAGTATGCAGCTCCAAGACAGTAAGTTGTTTCTTTGCTAAAACCTCTGGCCGTCAGGGGGACTTGGGCACAGCTCCTCCTCCCATTATAGACATTTGGTGTGACCTGGAGGAAATCACAGTGAACAGACGTGTCTTGCCAGCTAACTGGATTCTTACTTGGAAACGACTGCATAAAACCACACTGTTTATTCAAACATCAGGATCTGCCCAGAGCCGTTGCAGGTGGCTGGCAGTATGGGGTGCCAGCACCGCTGGGCACCTCCTTTTGTTTTCAGTTGTAACTCATAGCATAAATCCATCGCCTTGCGAGTTCCCAGGTACCAGACACCTGCACGCAGACATAGCTGCCTTCATTTCCTTAATCATATAGTCGCCAGAGAACAGTTCCTCCCATGGTGCGCTGTAAACCGTATATGAGGTTCAATGTGATCTCATCAAGTCCCTCTGCTAAATATTACTTGCAGGAAAACAACACCACCACACACACCCTCCCAGACCAAATTGAAGATGCCATTAGTGTAATCAAAACTGTAACCACCAACTCACTGCAGCTTGGGGCCTTGTCACATTAAGCAACACAAAGCAGATAGATTAGGTGCTATGTTTAAATACAAGAAGCTATATATGAATACAAGAAAATCATTAGTAGCCAAGGCAACTAATTGTGATGGAATTTTTTTTTTTTCATAACAAATACCAAAATAAGCTAAAGAAGAGAAGAGGCAAAAAAAAAAAAAAAAAAAAAAGGAGAGAAAAAAAACCCCGACACCCCGACAAAGTATCCTACTTAGTAAAAGATACTCTTTTAATAGTACTTATAGAATCATAGAATCATAGAATCGCTGAGGTTGAAAGGGACCTTTAAGATCATCAAGTCCAACCATTAACCTACCCTGACAAAAACCCCCTTCTAAACCATGTCCCTCAGTACCACATCTACCCTTTGCTTAAACACCTCCAGGGATGGTGAATCCACCACCTCCCTGGGCAGCCTGTTCCAATGTTTAATAACCCTTTCAGTGAAAAAATGTTTCCTGATATCTAATCTAAACCTTCCCTGACATACTTGGAGCATGTCATTTCAAACTACCCACAGAAACA
Source organism: Rhinoptilus africanus (assembly GCA_013400135.1). Taxonomy (NCBI): domain Eukaryota; kingdom Metazoa; phylum Chordata; class Aves; order Charadriiformes; family Glareolidae; genus Rhinoptilus; species Rhinoptilus africanus. The sequence continues at coordinate 47,812 of VXBO01006282.1, forward strand.
CAAGTAACTGATATTAAATCTCAGGATGTATGGATAGCCACACAGTTCATGACAGGGGCTCAGTCAGCATGACCGGACAGACACACAGACCACACAGGCTGTGTGTCCAGCTCATTCCCTGCACTCCACTGACCTAGCTTCCACCAGTTCCCCAGTGCTGGGAGTTCATCCGCATAGAGAACATGTCCATTAGTAGATGCTTAGTGAATAGGTCCTGAAAGGTGTCCCTGGAGTCTTCCCTTCTCCAAGCTGAACAACCCCAGCTCTCTCAGCCTGTCCTCACAGCAGAGGGGCTCCAGCCCTCGGATCATCTTCGTGGCATCCTCTGGACCTGCTCCAACAGCTCCATGTCCTTTTTATGTTTGGGGCCCCAGAGCTGGACACAGTACTCCAGGTGGAGTCTCACCAGAGCAGAGTAGAGGGGCAGAATCGCTTCCCTCGACCTGTTGGCCACATGGCTTTTGATGCAGCCCAGGGTACAGTTGGCTTTCTGGGCTGTCAGCAGCAATGCCCATGCTAATTTTACATCAGTTATGGGAAAGAAAGGAGCTCACTAAGGAGTTATGGCTTGACATCTTCAGTTGGAAAGAGACTAAGGGAAGAGTCTGTGTAGTCAGGTGCCTGAAGGTAGTTTTGTAGTTTAGTGAAGTGACCCCCTGGCCTCAGAAGTGAGCAACAGTTGTCATTCCAGCTGAAGGTAGCAGGAGTTGGGGAGGCTCATCGCCTTTGAAAATCAAGTCATTTAGCCTCAGTAAAGGGAGGTGAAAATAAATGAGAGAGTATCTTTTCTTCAAAACGATACCACAAGTGTTGCTCATCTGGTGCCTGAGACCTCCTGCCAGCAGCACCTGTGCCACCAGCTCTGTTCTTTGGCTTTGCGCAACTCCAATTTCACATCACTTGAAGAAAAGTACAAAAAAGCTCTATGCGCATATGGTGTGTGTGACGGGTGAATCTATTGCCATGAGAGTAGGCAGGAGCAATGTAAAGGCTCTGCTACGTATGTGCCGTGTTACACATCACTGGTACAACTCATCCATCATGCTTAGAAATAAACACAATGGAAGTATAAAGCAATAGAGATCTCAGCAGCAGGGATGAATCCATCCTGGCTATAAGTATTGCTTGTTGAATCACATGTTAAATTTTTGCCCTTGAACGCTTACTCATAGTTTTGTTTGGTCTTGATTGCATCAGAGACAAGATTATGCCTTGGTCAAGGCTTGAGACTGGTCAGAGAAATAAATTTGCAGCATGAAATCTTTGCCCTGCTGAAGTCATGAGGAGTTTTGCCGTTAAACTGAATGAATTGCACCTAAGGCCAGAAGAGGGGCTGCTATAGACCCTTAGCAATTCCCTCATCTCGTCCTCATACCATATGTCTGAACCCAAAACATAATGTCAAAAGGCATAGCATTAATTTACTACTGGACAGCATGCTAGTTAACTACTTGAAATACTTAGTGGAACCATTGAATCTTGCATTATATTTCCGGTTTGAACTTCATTGACTTGCTCCCACCTTGATATGCCCTTTACCACAAAGGATATTCTTATGGCCTTCTCAGGAAGTCTTTTTTACTTATACAAAATTTGTTTCTTCTTTTTTTTTCATGAGTAAAGGGGATTTTAACAACATGATTCTACTTTGGAAGGTAATGCTTTGAAAAAGTCATGTTTGTTCTGAACAAAGTTGCTCTCCATGGTCTTTCAGTCATGTCTGTTCATGGAGACGATCCTACTCCTTTGCCTTGCAGAAATGATCTAGGCATTGGAAAATGGGGGAATGCTTTCCTAGCTTTCCTCAATTATCCAAGCTCTTAACTAAAGGTATCTCTACATGGTCGAGTGGAAGCTCATGCAGAGAACCTGATATTCATTAGTTTAGCTTGTTAGCAGTTAGTGGGGCTCTAAGGCAGGAGGCTTTACATGAATGCTACTGATTGCAACAACCAAACCCTGGAGGCAGGTTCAAGGCCAGACAAGCCTGCTGCTCCAGGTAAGGTCGGATCTTCTACCAGTCTCTTCCAGGGGTAGGCTTGGGAAAATAATGCATACAGTTAGAAGCAAAGCCTTGAAGGTGTAGTGGTCTCATATCTACTCATCCCCAGTTTCACAGTCTTCACTCCTCAGTCAATAAGGACAAGGCACTTTCTGTGGTCAATTCGGTCTGGATGAGGTGTGAATCAGCTGCTGCCTCCAGTCCTTACCACTGATGGCAGAAGGATCTCAGCACAGTTGCTCCCTAAGCTGAGATATTTAGGTGCCTACAGTCAGGTAGGATGAAACCAAGACAAAGGGATGTGCCAGCCTTTACCCTGTGGCGTAACTGCATTTCTTCTCAGAGCTGCTCTAAAATATAGATGTGCATAATTGCTTTTAAATAAATGTTTCAGCGTAGGTATAAAAAAATCTTAATGCCTGCAGCACTGCACTTATGATGAGCAGCCTTACAAAAACTAAACAACAATTTGTGTATGTACCCAAGGCAAAAGGGGCTAGTAATAAGTTAGTGTCAAGCTTCTAGGGGATTAATACATGAATTTTGGATTAAACATACTTTATGTTTAAAAACACTCAGGCAGCATCTTTCTATGCAGCATGTTATTAAAATTGACACAAGTGACTATTAACTACTGTACATAAGCACACTCATGTCATAACTCATGCTTTATTATGCAACTACAGGTAAGTACATAAAAATTCAACGTACTGTATTGCATCTTATTTAGATCACTGTTCCAGTGAAATATAAAGTGTCACCAATAGATTTGCTCTACTAGCGATTCCATAGTAAATTACAAACAGACTCAATGAAGCTAATCCTCTTGTAATTTATTGAACACATTTTTTTATTCATATTCAAGGTGCATTTTGAAAAACATGCTACAGCATTCAAAGGCAAAAAAAAGAACAAAACCAACAAAAAACTAACCCAACATGTAATGTCTCATGAGGACAGGATTAAGTAGCTACTGACCTAGAATTACAGAATCATAGGGTTGGAAGGGACCTCTGGAGATCATCTAGTCCAACCCCCTGCCAGAGCAGGGCCACCTTAGAGCAGGTTNAAACAACTTCAAGACAGTGCCCTTATTGTGTTTAAGGATAAAGACTACATGACAGCACACATATGAAACACCTCAGCAAAGGGTTGCATGTTTTGTGGCCCCAGGGAAGCTCTGAGAAAGAGTATTTCAAACATAGTGAGTGACAAAGGAGTCTTTCCCTCCTGGTGTCCAGCAGTCAATAACCTGACTGAGCAAAGTCTTCAAGACCATTGTACTTAACAGATTCATGTATCTTCTGTAGATGTGTGTAAACCCCACATGGACAGTTTTCTACTTTTAGGTACAGTTATATCCTGTGACAATAAGTTGGCAGTTTGGTTATTAACTTTCTGAAAAAGTCGCTTCACTATTTTGCTTTAAATCTAATGCTTGAGCATTTCACTTGGTGTTTTTAATCCTTGTATGAAAACAAAGAGAAAATAAATAAATATTTCCAATTAATTTTCTCCAAACCATTCATAATTTTTTTCTCCCTTGACTTCTTTTCAAGTGTCAGGTTCCTCTTCAGTTAAATGTGTATGCCTGTATAAATCAAATACTTTTCTTGCTGTTCCTGGAGTTCCTGGGAGTTAAAAGGAGAGGATATGAGGGCAGACTTTGGCACTGACTGTCCACAAAACAGCTGCAGTGCACTTACGGTTAACAAAATAAGTTTACTCCAAGAAGTGCTATACAAACTGGAAAGCTGAACATGGACACAATTTCTCACTCATAAGGTGATGATATCTTTATCAGTTGCCTGCTCGCGATTAAGTGAGACAACAATATTTTCCATGAATTTGGAAAGACTGTTTTCTTTAAAAACACATTAGCTGAAACAAAAACTCTACAGATCAAAACAAATTTTGAAAAAAACCCCAACATTCTAGAGAGAAACCTGGTAGATCACCATCAATGGTTAATCTTGATGTAGATAAAGAAGCAAGATGATTTTTTTGGAGCTACATTGATAAGAACCATATAAAACACTCTCCACAAATGATCACCACATACAACAAATCGTTTTTGTCAATCTTGGCTGTTTTAAATAGCAAATTTGATGAAACAAATCCTGAGTTTATAACCAACGAAAGGTGATGCAGGTTAGCTAAAGCCAGTGGTCCCTTTTGTAGCTGTTCAGAGCAACCAGCTGCAATGTCAACTGCAGTGCTATATCCAGCACACACCAGATCTGCAGTGTTCCCTGGGATTCACGGAAATCATGTGCCAAAATCCCAACAGAATTCCTTTGCAAATAGACACTCCACCCTTCTCAATTCTCTGGAAGATCCCATCCATGGACCTTTTCAGCAGTAGTGTCTTTGGCTGACTTTTGTGTTAATCTGAGTGCAGAAATGAGATGTATAGATTGATTTAAGACTAGCTGTAAAATCTGCTGCAGAAAAGTATGCCGTCAACCACTTAGTCTCTGTCCTTAGAGACATATTTTTAATGTTCATTTATTTATTTTAAAAATGTTCATTTCTGTATATACAGTAATATCATTATAACCCACTCAATTCAATTAGCAGCACCATGAAAAAGGGATGGAGGTTTTTGTTTGATTCAATTGTAAGCAAATGAAGCAGTAATAAACCCCCAATTAGCACTAAGGAAAATAGGCTGAAGAATTTTTTTTCCCTAGCATTTCACTGTAAACAAAAATGTGTGGCTGGCATTCAAGAGGAAAGAAAATGCAATTTAAAGACACTTTAAATCTTCAGTGATTAATGTCATGCCAAGAGACTCATTAAAATTCACATAAAAATATGACCGCAGAAAAGAATTCTCTTCTGAAGAAAAAGCAAATGTAATTAAGAAGACAGAGAGAAAAAGAACGGAGGAGGAATTTACAGCCAAAATCAAGAAAAACTAAGCTGCCAGATAACAGGTTTTAATGGAGGTGACCAGACCCTTTTTGAGGGCATCAGACTGGGACTCAGGAGGAGTGCACCCAGGTCCCAGCGTTGGCAAAAACCCTTTGTGTGACATCTGTCAAATTGCTCATTGGTGGCTTGGTATCTTGGGCATGAAGTGGAGACGATGACAGTTCCCTTCTGCTGCCCTCAGACAGTCTTTTTTGTTTTGATTAAGGGCTCGCGGCAAATATGTAGAAGATTTAGCCTCAGGAGATGGTAAGGTTAGATGTGCCTTTCTTGTGGTTTGATATAGCAAAATGTGGCTTGACTGTAAGGTATCGGAGGTGACTTCTTCCTGTTGATAGCAACAGATCCTGAAGTATCATGTCCTATAATCTGAGGACAAGCATATTTACATGCCTGTCTCATAGCGTTATGGCTTGAACTGGAGTTGGGCTACCTTGCATCGGAGACTCGTATTGCTGGTTGTTTAGGGCTCTCACTCGCTTCTGACGTCACTTCTGCCATAGAGTATATTGCAGGACCAGGTTTTGTCAGGAGCTTGGCAGTGAGATCCCCTGCCCTCAATGCTGAGATATTTGTGCTGCAGCCCCCAGCCATTGGTTGAAGGTTTGGCTTTAACTGTGTTCAGCAGCATGCATGCTAATTCGTACCTGGCTCTGGCACACTGTATGCTATTTTTGAATCAGGAAAAAAAATCTTATTAAGGTGACAGGCGGTCTGGCGCTGCAGAGACAGGGCTGTTGTGTGTCCCAAAAAAGAAAAAAAAAACAATAAAAAGTTATCTTAATTTCAGCATTTCCTACTTGGTTAGTGAATCCTTCAGTTTGATTATCATGGGGAAAATGCTGATCACATTTGATTTCCCATTGGCTTGGGGGTATTTTTGGACATTTTTTTTGTTTGTTTCTGAAAAGGGAAAAAAGATATCTGTTTTATAAGTGGTACCATGTACCACAGATGCCCTGTGAGGATTCAATCTGAGAGAAATGCTTACTGAATGCAGAGTGCAAATAGGGAGGGGAGAAGGAAAGGGACCAAGCGCTATTTATAGCCTATATTCAAGTCATCTGGGCTAAGTATTGTGACTACTTGTCTCCATTGTCAGTGCAAGGACTCAGATTGGGAAGCCTAAACTGGGCTGTCCATACTACTCTTGAACAGAAATGTCATGACTTTTGCAAGTCTAAGCAAAGCACCTTTCTCAGCCTGCCTGATGTGGCCCCGGGACCCTCAAGCTACATCTAACACCAGCCGAGGTCTGTTGTTTGCTGCCAAGGTCGAGTGCATGGCATGACCCCTGCTCAGAGCTGCATACCTGACCCGAAAAAGCCCAAGTGGGCATGATCCTGTCTGTGTTGGTGCCTGCATCCTTCCTGGGCATTGACTGGAAGAGTTAAAGTAGTCATGGGCTGCAAGTCCATTGGGGTCATGATAAGGGTGGAACTGCCGAGGACGATCAAAGTGCTCAAGTGCTCTGTAATATGAAAAGTCATTTAGCTGTCAGACCAAGAAGTGGTAGCTTAGATACTCATCTCCAGGCCAAATATGGTTGTCGCAAATAACTCATGCCCCTTGTAAAGTGAAATTTTCCTTCATTAAACATAGATGCATGCAGTGCAGCGTTCAGCAGTTTGCTCTTTTATATCCAGGCTCTGATTGTTTTATTTTTATCCTTTAAGAGAAATCAGATGTTAGAGAGGAAGCTATTCTTAGACTGACTGTACAAGTGATCAAGCCAAGCATATCCATATAAGACAGCTGCTGGCAAATGACTATCCAGGGTTGTGCTTTCATTGCAGAAACAGCAGTGTGAGTGCCGGGCATGCAGACGTGGTACCCTTAGGGAACAAGAGAGGAGCTGTCATTCTGCTTCTGGTTCTCATCTCAGGTCCTCAGCAGCGTAGGAGTCTCTTTATAACAATAATTCATATGAGAAGATTGATTCCTTGGTGTCACTGCCTCCTTTGCATAGCCATTAGCCCTACTGTGGAGGCTGTCTGCAGCAGTGGTAGCCCCAAGGAGATAAGCTGTATTGGATGATGCTTCCTGGAGCTGGTCAGAAGTCTCTGCTCCACACTGCCAGGTTGGTGAGCATAGACCCAACAAACAAAGTGGAGTCGACAATGGTCTGACGGTTCTCGGGCTGTGTTCCTCGGTTTAGAAATACATTGAAAGGGTAGCAATAGTAATTCCAGGATCCCTCTGGTGCTCTGGGCTGTACATCAGTTCCCTTTCATGAAACAAAGACATTAATTGTTTCTTTTGCCTGTCTGTTTGCCAACTTTTACCATGTTCTCATACAGTATGTGGCTCTAAGGACCTTTTTTCTCATTTGGGAACTTTAGCTACTGTTGCGCCAAGAAGAAATCAAGCAACATGAGTGAGCACATGTCCTCAGGCACTGGGAATGGGCTTTGTCCAACAGGTCAGAGGGTCCAGTCTGCCTGCCTTGTCCCATGTCTTGACTGCGAGAGCAAGCGTCTTTGGGCACAGCAGAGCGGCAGTCTGTTAACGTAGGTACAGCACAGCACAAGGGAGGCTGTGGCTGGCCTAGAAGTGTCAACGCTGAAGCAGACTGCTAGTATTACCCAATACTCCAAGTCTGTAAGAATTACATGTGTTAGTAAAAGTTGTTTGTTCTCTTGCTCTTGAAGAGTTGCTGATGATATCACATGCTTTTTCTGAGCAAATGATAATGAAACAGGCCAGCCTAGGTGAAGATAATTAAAAATATCAGTGCTTTGGTAGGCCCAACCAGGGCAATATAAAGGGTCTGATAGCTTTTCTGATAGAATATCCACTCTATCTTGTGTGGGTTTTTTATTAACCTCATCTTAGAAGCAAAAGAAGGAGGTAAGTACAGTTGTAAATTTGCTTACATGGTTAGCTTGTAAATACAAACTACTAGCTCTGAAGCTTTGTGTTATTTCAAAACAGTGTCACGTTTTCATAAATATAAAGGATTCTGGCTTTTACTTGAATATTTTTTGCAGCTGAAGGTTTTCAGAGTCTCACCTCCATAGATTAAAATCTTCTGATAGAAATATGCAAAGGGAGGGAAAAAGAATAAGAAAATAGGTCAAATAAAATAGAACACAGGAAAATAATCTAAGTTTCTTTACAGTTGAACACTCAACAATGCTGGTGAGGAATGCAATTATTGATGAGCAGAGTCTCATTCTATCAGCAGGTCGCTTTTGTTAGCAAGGCATTGCAAATGGTTAGACTAGGTTTCACTGTGCACCAGTAATACCTGTCTGCTTTCTGTTGCTAAGTGATCAAATACTGGAGATCAGATAGCACCCAGTAGGCAAGTGCTCAGCCAAGCCCAAATCTGCCCAACCATATTTTTGAAATATAGAGATTTAGGGAGAGATGTAATGGCAGTGAACACAGAGGGCAGCAGCTCTGCAGTGCTGGAAGTTCCCCAGATCTGAGTCCATAAGGCATAGGCATGGTTGTACTGGTGTGTGAGGACAGAAGGACAACAGGACAGCAACTGAGTGAGGAGCCACAGGGCAATACTCTGTGATCAAATCCTGCCAAGGCCAATGGAGTCATCTTGGAGTGGAGATCAGAATCAAGTCATAAAGATGTAGACTAATGCATTCCTACTGCTCTTCACTTACAAATGTCTTTGAAAAAAATATGTGTATAGATAGAGTTTATGCAGAGACCTAAGCGACATTTTCTCCTTCTTGGCGAATGAATAATGCAATGAGTTGGGATTTTATAATTTGGACGAAAGGAGTCTGAAAATAGACACAACTTTTACTGCAGAGAGTAAGGGAATATACTACTGTCCATCCCAGGGTGTATAGGGCAAGAAGGGGTCCCTTCCAGAGATCCCTTCCAACCCTATGATTCTATGATTCTATGATTCTAAGTAGAGGGCTTAAATTGTAACAAAGGAAAAAAAGTTCTGTAACAGTAAGGATAATTAAAATCTGGGAAGATCTGGGTATTCCATCATTGAGTTTTTAATAACAGGGTAGACAAATATTGGTTGGGAATGGCTTAAGTGTACCTAATCCCACTTTAAAGAGGAGGGATGGATTATACATGAGTTTACCTTTATTTTCTATGAGCCAAATCCTCCTAAATTGCAAAACAATTTTGTACTTGCCTGCAAGGAGTCCCTTTAAAAGTGCCAGACTAAGAGATTCTGGGTATTTTTACTAATAGCTTCACTGTTAACTACATTAATATGAGTTAATCATTAGTGTGTCTACTCAGCTAGCAATTTACTTATTGGCTTTTGCCTTTGTGTGATCCTGTCACACACCAAGGTCTCGGTTCTGAGCATTAGCGACTCACTGAAGTCAACAAGAGTCAAGAGTCTTCATTCAAGTCCCTGTCCATGCCTTAATTTCCATTAAACATTCCTTACAGATTTTATTTATGTCTTAAAATATTATCATATGAATCTCTTAAACTACTACTCTGCTGATGATGCTTTTGGGAAATTGCCAGAAGAGATGTGTTCTTGCCCTTTAACTGGATAAAAAATTAATTGAGATTAAACTAACCTCAGTTCCTTCACCCTAATGCATGCTATATTTAACTTTGTTTTTACCCAGCCAAGGCCTTACACTCATGTATGTGAGTACCGATTACTCATGTGACTGGTCCCACCGAAGTCACTGGGTAACTTGTAGAAGTCTTGCTTCTAGGAATAAGCTTTCAATTTTTTTCCCCTCCATAGCCTAGTTTCAAAAAGTAATCCTGTTCTTGGGTTCTCAGTCTACAGTTATAAAGGAACCTGCTCTTGGACTTCAAAGGAATCATTGGTCATCTTGGCAGCTTCCTTCCTCCAATGGCTACTGGGGGGACTTGTTTTGTGTTGGACAAACAGCCAGAGATTTTGAGTCTTTTGAGGTTCCAGGCTTTCCTGTGTGGGAAAATTGCATTGTATATTCCAGAAAGCACAGGTCATATCCTCCATCTCTTGATCTGTAATGCAGGGAATTTGCATAAATCTCTGTTTCTACACGGATTCTCTGATTCCTTAGAGTCTGGCTGTTTTGGGGTGAGTTTTTTTGGTGTAAGCCTCACTTCCTAACTCCAACAGAAACTTTTAATCACAATCAGAGGGGCTCCAAGAATTAAAGTGTGTCCTGCCAATTCCCATCAATTTTATGTAAAGACTTTCTTTTTCCTGATGAGACTTCTGCTCATTAAATACACTTCTGTAATTGCATTTCCCTGGCGTCTTACCATCAGCTCTGGAAAACACGTTCGCAGGTGGAAAGAGTCCTCCCTCTCTCTTGCTATGTCTACAAGGGAAAGTGCCAACATTTTATTTACTTCCCGAATTGGCACTTCTGTCTTGCTGAATGAGGTCTTTCTCCCTCACCTCTTAACCTACAGTCCACGTTTGCATGACTTCAGATAGCTAATAAAAGCACTCATCTCTATTTATCACAGCCCTGCTATAAATCTCCATGTAGCAGAGCCTTTTGGCAAGAGCAAAAGCATGGTTCGATTGCTTGCTGAAGAAAAGCGTAACGGCTGCCGACATGCTCTTTCGGTAGGTGTTGTTGGGAATTAGTTGTCTTCCAGAGCCAACTCTCTGCCACGAAGTGAAGCCCTTGAGTTTGAAAACCACTGAGATTCCTGTTAAGAGTCAGGCAGAAGCCGGGAATTCACAGAAGAGCTTGAAAAAGAAGCTGAATAATGTCAGGTGATGTCTTCAGGGAGGGAAGTATTGATTGGGAGCAGAGAGGGAAGGTTATTGATTCAGATTTTTACCTTTCAGTAAGACGAGTTTTTATGTGGTTCCTCCCCCTCCCCTCCCCATGTCCCCGCAGCCCTGGGCTGCCGATTGAGCCACTTCCCCACCACGCAGTCAGCTCCACTCCATCTGATCTGTGTTTTTTAATAGATGGCAAAGGCGCCTAGAGCTGTCCTTAATGCCATATAAATCTAAATAAGTGCAGCTTCTCCGCTTTGCCGGAAAACACTCTGGGTGCTGGTCAGAGATTTCTTCCCATAGAGCCCTGGTCTGGTGGTGGGGCACCCTGTGCATGGATGGGGAGGAACACTTAAGAAACCATAGGATTTCCCTGGTCAGAAATACTGGGCTCAGAAAATTCTAGAAGTACTGCATTCCAGCAGGGGAGACACTGGGCCCTCATATACAGAAGATCCTGGAAGTTTGTGGTCCTTGGAGGAGCCTTTCCCACCGACACAGTGTGTCAATGATCTGTCTTCGTCTCTTTGATGCTCACACAGTGTAAAGCATATTATTATAATTTCCTAGATTGTTATTCCCATTGGACACTGCAGGGGTCTGCTATGGGCCAAAAGAAGTTCCTGAGGCACCAAACCAGCTTTGGTGACAGCTTTGAGTGTAGAGTCCTGGGAGAGGATCATTCCCCATGGCTCTTCAAACTCTATTTGACGGAGCCAGTGAAAAGAATCCTTATCAAGGAAGAGAAATCTTCTGAATGTCGTGTCGTCCTCCCCCACCCCCCACCCTGATTTATGAACTCTTCTTCATGCCTCTTTTCAAGCTCTGTGTATCCTCCAGGTGCCAGAGCAGGTGGAAGATCCCTGGGAAGCGCAGGGTTACTGCAGCAGGGCAGTCTCGAGGAAAGGCAAAGATGGTGCTACATCCTCTTGTCCCTGGGCATCTCGCACACACCCCTTGGGGGGTCAGAAATCAGCACAATGAGCCAGCAGTCTTGAACTGGTGTGAAAATGGGTCTGCTATGCTCTGCATCCGACACCTCATCCAGCCCCCTCTCCTCTGCCTTGCCCTGGGAAATGACATCAGCAACCAAAGAAAAGCACACGCTTTGCTCACAGCAAAACCCACTTTGCATTCCTGTGGCACCATCCAGCTGTCAAAAACTCAGCTCCCCAGCCATAGGCAAATATTAATTTCTCTCATGTTGCGGATGGGAAAAATGACGTCTGCAGAGGTGAAATGTAAGGCTGATTTTACGTCTTCCTACTGCCAAGGGCTTTGCAGTGAGCATCTGAACAAAAAGCAGGACTTGCTTGGCTTGGTCTGTGTGTATTCACAGATCTTGCTCTTCCCTAAGGATCTGTATTCTGGCTGCTGCCCCCTCCACTGCCAAACGTGTTTCTCACCATCTTCAGGTTCCTCTCAGCTTTGCCTGTCCACCTTGAAACCTTCCTGCTTCCTCTGTAGCTCTTTCCCCAGCCTTTGTAGAGTTGTCTCTGTTTCCTCTGTGGCTTTCTCAGTTCAAGCTCTCCCACTTCTTCTTTCAGACCCAAAGTACCCATACCAGCCATCGCACCATCTTCTGTACAAAATTCAGCTGTCCTGCACTTGTCTGCGACCTCCCCTTCAAAGGCTCACATTGGCTTCCTGCATTAAATACATTTAAAAACAACAAAAAAACCACCTCAATGATAAAACCCCAAACCGTGTTTTTCCTTAACATCTCCCTGTCCTTGGCATTGGAGACATCTAATTAACACAAAAGGAAATTCGTCAGTGATTAGCACCACAAGTGTATAATGCCCTGGCCTGTGGTGGCATTTGTCTCTTCTAGATCATAGTAAATATTAATTTACTTGAACATAGAGAGCTGCTTAAATCCTCCAGGCACTTTGGAAATATTAATGCAGTTAATTTCTCATCCTTCATTGCTAAATATGATACTTTATCTCTGGCTAATAAAGATTTCTCTGAGGAAGCAATACATCGATTTTTGAAAGTACCAAATGACAGGACTCTGTTGTTGTTGTTGATATTAAAAAAATAAGAACTCCCCAAAGGAGAGGTGCCCAGAAAAAGATGCTTTTGCCTGTGGAAAACTGTATCCCAACCCATTAGCCGTTGCCTTCTTACCAAGAAAGAGCACCTTCAGCCCAGGGTCAAGCAGCAAGGCTCGGAAGGTCCTCTCTGTGTAGAGAAGGTGAGAGTGATCTCCATGGCAAAGACTGTGTTATCCACTGGTGAAAATGCTATTTAAGAGAACAACCTGTGAACTACAGATCTTCCACCTTCCTATGGACTAAAACTATCCACTCTCTGCTGCAGCATGTTGTTTAAACCAGCCCTGGGAGTTATCTGGAACAAGTATAGCAAGTGAAAAGTGCAGTCCCAGACCCCTCCGCACTAGGCTTTGCTAAAATCAGACAGCTCCTGCCCCAAAGGGTTTTTAGCAAGTGGTCTTGCAGTCTGTGACACTGAATCAGGCAGTTCAGGGAAAGATTTCAGCACATAGAGTTTGACAAAGCTGACCCCTAAGAAGGTGGCAGGGCCCTGGACAGGCTCTGAGCAATGATGGGGTGGTAGCCAGGTTAGTCTTTGAAATTAGCACGTGGCAAACACATCTTTCCTGTGGCTTCTCCATTTTTTTTTTTTCACAAATCACCATAACTTGACCAACTCTGTTCTGTTTTGCTTCTAAGAACTTGAGAGGGGACTAGCAGGGATTATATGGTTACAGGTTTTGTATTTTCTCATGAGGTTCCTTTTAGCCTCCAAGGGTGGAATCTGTATGAAAGCAGCAGTCGCTACATTTTTCCATTAAGCACAAGGGCCATGTATAACCTTAGCTAAGTGAACTCCCATCAAAGAACAATGAACTGCATTAGCTGGTCTTGAGCGACGCTTTGGGAAAAAAAAAAAAATAATTCTAGCTCCAATGAAATCTTAGCTGTTTCTCCTTAGCCAACCAGTTGCCATACTTACAGAAACAGAGATTGCACCTCAAGCCTTCTTCAACCTCACTTTAAGCTAATTGGCATATGTTCCTCTCTGGTCTCCAGGCAGATTCCTCCCCATACCATGTCCTAATCACTGCCTGGCTGCTACTGCCTCATCTTCATTAGAATAACACTTCAGTATCATTGTAGATCCATTCAACCACCTTTTGCTGGCTTCGGTTCCCAGGCAGTGATATTTAAGCCTTAATCTCAGAGTTATTGGTCATTACTTGAGTCTTTAATCATCATGAGAGACCAATGAGAGCAGCTAACCCTTGCATAAATCACTCTATAACAGGAGAAGCAGTTAATTTTTTAGAAGATTTAAAACTCAAAAGCCATTCTTGGTCAAATCCATAGGGCTGTTTTCAATCATTTGGGCACAGGAAGGAGGAACTCAATTTGGTGTCCTGACCTCCCATGCCTGAACTATTAGACCTTTTTAATAATACCTTTGTGTTTCTATAACAACGCCTTCTACCTGAACATCTCATAGCTTTGCACAATATGTTCTCTTCTGGAGTAATTTACAGCAATGTGTTTTATGTTTTCCCATCCCTGACTTGACTGATGCTCTCCTCCTATTTAAGGGTATGGAAAAGCAGAGGCTTTTCAGCACAAGCACTCAGTGACACCATAAACCTGAACTCAGAGCATCACAGTCGTAAAGTTATTTATCATAGTGGTGTATGCTGACACCAAAGCATCTTGGTTTCTCTCTACCTGGGCACTACCTCTCTCCCAGTATAGCATCCAGGACTCGAAAGGTACTGGAGTGAATGCCTGCCTGGCTTTTGATGGGAAGGTCTCCCCTGTGCTCGCACCTCCATCTCCAGCATTTGGGAGAACCCAGGGTTGTTCCTGGGATTTCTGGGCACAGGGGACCATGAAGAGCAGTTCATGTGCAGGAATGCGCTAGTCTCAATGTGACTGAGAAAGCGAGCACTGTATGCAAGGATTTTAGAGTGTCCCAGCCAACAAAGAGCTGCTTTTGTTAAACTAAGGCACATGAAAGCATATATATTGAGTTTCCTATAACAATCTTGTGCTTAGTAGGCTGTGATAATCACCACTGTGTTAGGCAGGGAATGGCGTTTAAAGCCTTGGTCACCCCACTGCAGAAACACGTTCCCATGTTACTTGTGCCAGGACAGGGGAACTGTGCAAACAACAAGGGATGATTTTGGGTAACACTTCAACCAACACTACAACCAAGACTTTGCCTGCTGCTCTCACCTCTGGGCAACCCCATGCTCATTTTATGCAGTGACCAAGCAGAAATCTTGAAAACAGCTACCCCCTGTTTGAGACATGAGCCTTTCTTCTGCAGGTGCTTCTTTGGGCAGCAGTAATCCCCTTGGCGTGTCTCGAACCTCACTACTGTCTGCATCGCACAAACTTTATGGGAAAAAGACACTCTACACTCCCAAGGCTGTGAATCTAATTACTTTAAAAGTGTCTTTATGTCATTATATTCGCATTAAAATAATAATTTATCACTCTCCATTGTGCTCTTAATGAAGCTTGAAAATAATGGGCTTGAATCAATACAGTGTCCAGTATGAATGTGGTGGAAGAATAGGGAGGACCTTAGCAAAGCTGGTTGCATTTCCCTGATTTTTGGCTGATTCAGTGTTTTGACGGAGACTTTGTCCTAAGGACAAGCTCCCACCATGCAGATCGATGCTGCTGAGGGGGTCAATGAGATATGCCCACTGTTTCATTTTGATGCATCTGGGGCACAGTGGGCTAATGTCACCTGCAGTAAAGAGTTCATCTGTGTGTGTATGTATATATATATAAAACCTCATTTTTGATAAAATCCCTTGCATACCTTGATTAATGAATAGAGTAAAAAGCAGCAGCAGATCCTTGGAGCAGTTGAAAGTTCTGGAGTGTGTTATTTCCAGAGATTAACAAGGTTCATCTCCCATTTCCCTCTGCTTCTCCGTGCCCATGGAAGTGAGTCCAGAAGACAGCTTAGAGACACCATGCAGAGCAGCAGTTCATGGACAAACAGGAGTATTTCCACACCAGTGTCAGTTTTCAGTGCTCTGATTACTTTGACTTTACTGTAGTTCTTGTGACTGGAGTTACCGTATCTGGACTCAGGATGCCTCAAAGGCTGCAAAACCATCCTTTTGGGAGAGGGTGGGATACATACATCCCTGAGCAACTTGAACCCTGTCACAGGGGTTTTTTTTTGCAGTGCAAGAAGTCCCTGAGCAGTTCTGGAGAGCATTTTGTGAAGGCATGAGAAATCACACAGCTCAACAATACTCTGGCACTGAGCCTACCTCTACCACCCAACTATACCTTTCAGAAGACTTAATTAACTTTCGCTTTACTAGAATTTCCTGTCCAGTCCAGTTACATCAGAAGAATTGCCTCCTTCTTTGCACTCCTTGACCCTTCATGTTTGATACTACATGTGTCACTGCAAAGCCAACGTGTGCCCTGATAGCAGGGTTAGAAACAGAGGTAGCAGTGGAGGATGGCAGGAGGAAATTTGCTGGCTGAGGCAGGAAATAGCTTGGGATAAGGAAAGCCGGCAGCCTCTTGACAACATCTTATGGGAAGGGAAATACAGGTTAGTTTTCTATTTACCAGACTGAGGAAATAAAAAGATACTGTTCTAATTATCTGACTGACCAGTCTCTGTCTCTGTCAGCAAATAATATGGGCCAAGGTCTATTTTCTGGCCCTCTGGCGAGTGGCTGAGCATTGTCTATGTGGGTCAGTAGCGTGAACACGTCCAAACTGCTTGTTGGGAAGAATCCCTCGCTCATGTTAGCTCCAAAGTTAGCATAGGCTCTGGTTGGGAAAGTGCTGCCGAAATTGTGATAAACAACATGGTAACAGGTAAGTAGTGATGGGTAGTATTCAAGTTTGTGCCAAAGTCATGTTCAGTTTAGCCCTGCAAATGTTCGATGGTTCTCTTCTCTTCTGCATCCTATAAATAAGAGTCAAACAAAGAAGAATTGCATTTGCAAAGGAAGTTGCTTGTGATCTTTCAATTTAAAAGCCTAATAGATAGAGATCTCCACCCCACACATAGCCTGGAGAAATTGCTTTTGCGTTAGCCTCTGGCAGTGTTTGGGGAAAAACGCGGATCCTCAATGTGGATCATACCGAGCACCTTTGGATTTGGCTGTGTTGCGATGATTAGCCTCCAAGCTGGGGAAAACATTCAGGCAACCAGACTGAAGCTGGAGAATTTGAGCAAACAAGCAGGTAATCCCAGCTCTACGCTACTTATTTTTTAGATGTGTGACTTCTACTTCACATATTCCTGGTTTGGTTGGATTGTTTAAGGGAAAATTAAGCCAGGGATAAGTTAAGCAAGTTAAGTACTTTACTTAACCCAGCTCAACTCAAGTTCTGTCTATTACATGACCTGATGTGCTCTAGAAAGCTCTCGGCTAAAAACTGGGATTAGCGAAAGTCTTCCTAGCAACACTATGTCCGGTAAATGACACATAGGATACTGCTGGGGCTTTGACTCAGCCAAATGGGAGTAAATTAGTTGCTTTACTGTTCATGTTGGTCTCTTCCCCCAATTTCAGTTAATTAAATGCGGTGAAAATGCCTTTTATTTATTTATTTAGTCATTTAACACAGTGTCTGTTGAATACTGTTAAAATTTGCTGTGTTCTATTTCGTAGGTAGCTACAAAGGAGTAGATTAAAAAAAAAAAGCTACTTGTTCCCACATCCAGGGTTAAAAAGCAAATGCACATATACATCCACATCTCCAAATAGAAGCCTTTTTCCTGCGTGGGGTTTGATATCACAGAACTTAAAGCACAGCTTCATTGAAGCTGAATGAGGAGCCTTAGGATGATGATGGAAGACTTACTCCAGTTTCAGACTTTACGGTAAGGGCTAGGGTTTCTAGAGTGTTCAGGGATAGTCCGTGACGCTGACTATACAGGGTAAATGGGTAAGGCTATCTGCTTCATGCCTTCATATCTCACAGCCTGATTCCTGCCTTCTTATGGGAAATATCCCTGAGTGTCACGGGAAAATACATACTGATGACCTTCCCAATGTATAGCCAAGCTTATCTGCATCCTTTATGTTTTCATCAATGACTAGTCACTGCAATTAGAAAGAGCATCAGCTCACAGATCATAAATTCAGGAGAGGAGGTGGTATCCACTGCTCTCTAGTGGGATCTAATGACTACTTTTCTTCCACAACAGAGAAAACATTTAAAGTAATGTCCCCTATGGATAGTCTCCAGCACATGTGATGACTTTTTTAGAGTACTCAGTATATTTAGCAATGAGGGAGAGCAAAATTGTGAGTTCTTCTTTTAGAAAGAGCAAGATTAAAAAAAAAAAAACCCAAAGCACATAAGCTTTTTTTGTTGTTGTGCCTTGTCATTGACCACGTCTGGGTCCATCTCACTTGTCAGAGCAGGAAAACCACGGAAGTTCATATTGTGTAGGAGCTTGACCCAGGTGTTATATACCTGTTATATATCTGCAGCCTTCCTGCCTGTGTGCTGTGTGGGCATGGCTGGTGTGTGCAGGAGGAGCCGTGGTCCTGTGGCTCAGAGCCTGGCATCTGGGCTGTGAGGTCTGTGGAAGGCAGAAACGAACACGTGCGGTTGGCAAGTCCTCTCTGTCTTGTGCACAGCTTAATTTCCTCTCAAAACACACTTCTGCAGTATCACCTGTCTTCAGCAGATCCCCGCTCCTGTCACCACCGTACAATGCTCTCTGTCCTCCCTGCTCTGTGGTGTCTGTCTTGAGTTACACTCCAGGTGTCTCTGCAAATAACACAGCAAACACATATGGAAACAGCAATGTATAGTGTCCCTTCCCTGCCATCCTAAAGCAGTGGGAGCAGAAAAGGTAAAATATTTAGACTCCAGATGTCTTTATTTGCCAAAATAAAAATCCTTGCAGTAAAATATCTATAAAATGTAATTAAAATTTCCATTTATTTTTCTCACTGTTGCTAACACTGCTAGCAAAACTGAGTCACTTGGTGCTGCCAAATATAGCATTCCAGGTGTAAAACACTCTCAGATGTTCATGACATTTTGCACGTAAATACTGAGTCATTGAGAATGATCTGGTACTATCCATATGCCTGATACAGAAATACAGCGATGTGTGGGAGATCAGTATATACACATGACAGGATAATGTTTGAGAATGAAAAGATTGTGTTTGTGCACAGCTCCTAATAAAGATAACGAATTTTGCATGTACTGATTCTTCTGCTCTCAAGATTTTTACAGGAGAGGGTGATCATGACACCCCATTCCCCTACTTGCTGCTCCACCTCTGGATATCAATTTGAAGAATCTTTTTGTCATGGAATCATAGCTGGGTTTGAGTTGGAAGGGATCTAAAAGATCATCTTGTTCCAACCTCCTTGCCATGGGGAGGGACACCTCCCACCAGACCAGGTTGCTCCAAGCCCCATCCAACCTGGCCTTGAACCCCTCCAGGGATGGGGCAGCCACGGCTTCTCTGGGCAACTTGGGCCAGTGTCTCACCACGCTCCTAGTAAAGAATATCTTCCTAGTATCTAATCTAAGTATCCCCTTTTTCAGTTTAAAACCATTACCCCTCGTCCTATTGCTACAGTCCCTGATAAGAGTCCCTCCCCATCTCTCCTGTAGACCCTCATTAGGTATTGAAAGGGGTTCTAAGGTCTCCCCAGAGCTTTCTCTTCTCCAGACTGACAGCCCCAATCCTCTCAGCCTGTTATAGTATGTTTCCCTTTTCCAATTCTGTTTTTTCTAAAAAAAACTTAGATTGTGTGAGGGACTTGTAAACCATGCTGCTCTGTAGATGACATCTGAATATATTGCAGTTAACAGCCTAATGCCTAGTATGCTGCTGTCTGTCCAAGAAGACCGTTCTCTGCCAGTCACCTTTTCAATCTGCACCAGGCAGCAATATAGTCTGTGTTTTCAGGCATTGAATTTTCCTGAGGAAATGGATGCTTTAGTGGAAAGCACATGGGAATGGTTCGCTCTGCAATCATGCTAGAGGGTCTAAGCCATGGAGGAAGGCAGCACTTGCTGAAATACAAACCGCTGAACTGAGACAAACCATTTCCACCTGACAGAATTAAGTGTCTCTTCTCATCAGTTACATGAGGAAAAAATGTCATCTGTTGCTGTGAGTGTGTGAGCTCAGCGTCAGACCTGTGCCGGCCGCACGTTGTGGGCAATCAGGCTGTTCCTGTGCTTCACTGAGATGCATATGGGCCTTGGAGCAAGCTCAGGCACCTCTCATGCCTGGCGCACATGGGGTCTGCGCTTCATCCTTGGTACCCCTCAGTCTTCCTCTCTTATCTCATGGTTAATCCTGCCATACTCTCTCTCTTGTATCTCTTGTTTGAGATAGGAATAACATTTCATCTTCAGAATTTGTCTTGCTCAAAAAGCAGTGGATGGCTGGTTACAGTACGCCTATTCCTGAATGAAAAAAAGTGTTTAACTTCTGATTTCCCTCTTTGTCAAGGGAAATACACTGAATTGTGCTAGTGCAACATCACTGATCTGCTTGTTATACAGCTTGCTTTGCTTTCTCCCACCACAGGGTGTTTCTTCTTGTTATCCCATTTTGCATTGTATTGTTAACTCTGCATCTCCACATCACTTCTCCTTCCATCAGTTCCCTCTCTTTTTCACCCAAGTTCCACTTCCCGTTATTGCCTCTTCTTTCTTCTCCCGCCCGTGCATTTTCCTGATGTCTTACCATGTCTGTAGAGAAGATCCAAGCCAAAAAGGCAGCTTCACTGATAGGATTTGTAGGGAGGCTCTTTAGAGACATTGGTCCCATCAGTGCTATGAGGAGTCCATTAAATGGTAGTAAGGATGATAGAGTCTGTATGAAAGATCATTAAATTGGAAATGTGATTTTCTTATTTTGGATGAAGCACAGGAGCATCCCCATTTCCTTGTTTAGTTCTCGTGTTCCCATCTGTCTAACTCAACAGAAATAAATGATTGGGCTCTAGGCATGAGTGACATTTATAAAAGCAACAGTGTACGACTAGAAGGGATGAGAAGAGGTCACCCTTCCACGCTGCAGCAAGATTAAATAAATCTTGGCCGCCACTAGCAGAAGTTTGTGTAACATTTTAGAAGCTTAGCTCGTAATCCACTGCCTTCTGAGTCAATCTGTGTAAAAGCTCCACTATCCTTCCTGTTAGAAGGTCTGTTTTCCCTTTCCTGTTAGCTAACATATGTCTCTCTGTGAAAACCAAGACACTTGTGGGGTTTTTTTGCCTACCCTGGACACAGAGAGCAATGGATCAGAATTCTCTTCCTATCGACCTTTTAGATGTTTGAAGGTGATGATCACACATCCACATACCCACAGACCCATTAGTTTAATTCTTTCTTCATTAGCCATGTTTTCCAGCACCTGTATCACTCCTGGTGCTCTGCTCTGGGGTCCCTCTGATTTGTCAGCTTCTTCAGTACAGAGCAGCCGAGCAGCAGACACGGTGCTCTCACTGGTGTCTCCTCCCTGCCAGATGCAGTGAACAATTCCCTCTGGGGCCTTAAGTAAATGATGGTGTTTAAGAAGTCCCTGAGTGCCATGTACCTTGTTTGGAGCAGTGTCACAGGGTTTGTCTACGCAGTAGAGTCGCTGTAGAATCTGTTTCTGTGTACGATGCTCTGGTTTCTCCACAGCATTTCCCTGCGGGGACTCTTCAGGCTTGCATTAAGTGCAAGTGCCTTATTTCACTTCAAGAGTGAAACTATGAACAAAGATGGAATTCAGCTCAGATGAAGTCCTGCCTTTTTGTGCCCACAAACAGGTGTCTGCCAGTCAGCAGGGTGTCTTGATTGAGCCACTCCAGAGGCACAGCGAGGTTCAAGTGCTTAAGGAAAGTCATCTGCTGCTCTTGGAGCTGCCCAGAGAACCCCACCTCACCTCTTGATGCCTGACCCACAAGGCATAGGTTTTCCCTAGACTTGGTATCATGTTTCCCAGCCCGACCTAGGAAGCCTGTAAAGAAATCTCAGCCATATTAGTCACCTAAATGTGGACAACTGAGGTGAGCCCTGCTGTCTGCTATAGGGTGAGCTAAATCACTTGCCAGGAGCCATTGACTGTGTTGTCTAAGGAGCCATGTGGGCCTGTGGAGGTCTTTCCATCAGTCTGTGAGTTAGATCTCCAAGGTTGCATTTAGCTGGTGGAGACACAGCACACAGTCTGTCTCCATTTGAGATGCCTTTGATCACCCTGCCCTGATCTGTAGTTTACAGATTACAGGGGCATCACCTAAGTGACACACATGTATGCAACTCCATGGGCAATGAGTAGTTCTCCTAATTGCTGATCTCTCTCTGCTCTGTCAACTGTATTGATTGGTTCTCCACGGACTACCTGGAACTCAGCTCCGTTGTCCACATGAGGGTTTGAGTTGCCTCTGGTGTTCTTCTTTCCATAAATAAGTGCATGCTTCTTGTTTGTGTGTTAGGAAATTTTCTCCTTCCAAGAAATGCATCTGTTCCAGAGGGTTGTTTATGGTGCTGAGGCTGTATTCATTCCCTTGGCACCACTGACCGGGTAAACAGGTAGATCTTAAGGAAGCAGCACTAGTACTTTAATCACCATTACATTAGCTCAGAACTGCAATTAACTGGCAAATTAGGCTACAAATTTTAAAAGAAAAAAAATTTAAATCATTAAAATATAAATTAAATTAAAAATTCACAGCCTATCCAGAGGAGGTTGCTGAAAGTCATGGAACCACATTTCTCCAATGGGAAAAGTTGGAGAAGTTACAGCTTTCACGATGATGGTAGAGCACAGTTGTGGGAAATGTCAATGATTTGTGCTTCCCCTTATTAACTAAGTAAGTTGTCCCATTTTTGGCTGGATGGAAGCAATCTGTTTTTGACAAGTCAGTGTTGGCTGTTTCTCACCACTTTCCTTTCCTTTAGGTGCTTATATACTCTTTAATTATTTGGTCTATTTTATTTTCAAGTATCAATGTTAGGCTGAGTCATCTGGAATTCACCTTTCTTTTTATGATAGTACTGTTTGTCCTTCTTTTCTCTTCTGGTATTTTTCCTCCATGAGATCTTAAAGATAATCCCTTATCGTTCAACGATTGGTTTTGGTAGTTCCTGATGTACCCTACAGTGTATTTCATCAGTCCTCACTGGCTTCCAGGCACCTAACTTCTTCAAATGTTATTTAACTTGTGCTGGCCTGCTCTTCTTTCTATGCACCCTTAATTTCAATTAAGTTGATAATCTGTTCGTAGTTTTGTGGGGTTTTTTTCCCTTTTCTCCAGCCAGGTTGAAGCAAAAAGGCACTGTACCAAGTAAGAGAGATAAAGCCACCACATAGATAAAACAGTTCAGGTACATAGCTTATAAGTTACATAGCAACAGCTGGCCATGAATTACAGGGAGAAATTATCCACAATCTAGATGTCTCCATTCAGCTAGAAAGTGCTGCTCTTCTGAAGCTAAAAATGACATAAAAATCAAAGGGGGCCTAAAATTTTAACAGTGCTTGAAAGGAAGGGAGGAGTTTGGGTAAGTGAGGCTAATGTGAGTTAGTGAAAGGCTGACAGGCTGCCTGTCGCACAGAAGGGCAGGGAGACAAAGATGTGGTGACAGAGTGAGATGTTTCTAACTCTAAAGGATGAAAGGATGCAAATTTATGAAGATGCACTTAATACCCATGTGTTTAGGCTGAGTGTGACTGTTAGACTTTGTTCTGAAAGCTTTGTACCTTACAGGAATAAGCAAATAATGATTTGTGCTGAAGATGGTGGGCTTTGTCACTGCAGATGTATGCAGCCACAGGCAGCTAAAAGGTAATTTTGCAGGCTCCGGGTGCTTGATAGACCTATGCAAGCAGGCAAGATGGGAACTTGCAGGGTCTAAGGAAGCTTTTGGGCTGCAGAAGGATACCCAGAAAAGCAATGCCATTGCTGACTGGGAAAGAGGGAAGGGGAAGGGGTCAAGCCCTTCATCTGCTTATCATGACATAAGAATCCAAGGATAACTCAATTAAGAGCTTAGACTCATAAAATGACAAATGAGTAGGGTGGGTTTGCATGTAACAGACGCTATTTATGCCAGCAAGGCAGACAGAAACACTGATCTTACATGTCTGTTTCTCTAATCTTATATTGTTATAGCTCGAAATCCACAATTGTGTTTTGCTCCAATGCGGGTCACCCTATTGGGCTATGGATTGAATTCCTCATTAAGATATTTGAAGACCGATTCATTTGTTTCAGAAAGATGCATGAGTATCACCTAGGAAAGTAGTGCTTGAAGCAGGGATGTACATGTCTGTCTATATCTTTGATAATCCTGTTTCTTAAACTAAGAACTTGGGGCAGAGGCCTTCTATGTATAAATACAAAAGGACAACAGTTACAGAAGTGAATAAGCTTTTAAATACCTTAATAGTCAAGTAATACACAGCAGGTTTCAGAAAGACAGATTGCCTGGTTTTGAGACTAGTTTGTGACATGAATTTGTTATACCATCACCTTGTCTTATGAGTCCTCAGTGTTTGCATCAGCCTCTTATCTCGAGTCATAAAGAGATTATAAACTCTTCAGTGCAAAGGAGAGTTTTATTACACACATATAAACCAGCAAAGGTTATACTGGAGCCAAGAATTTCCACTGCTTACTTCGTTAATGTAAACAGCAACAATAATAATGATGAATTGATTAAGGGCCATACAATGGAAAGTAACTCAGAGTAACAGGCTGAATTTAAAACTGGAAAAATGAATCTGATTATCAGCACAAACTCCTTACAAAGGCATTGATCAGGACATGGCACTGTCTCCCAGGAAAATTGTTAAAAGAGCTATTATTTTTGTCTTTTATGATCAGATTGGATAATGTTCTGTGTAGAACAATCAATCCTGTATTAGTCCAGTGGGAACGGACAGCGATTTTCATCTGTATTTTCAATTTCAAAGACAGACAGAGTGTATTTCTTCATACAGTGCAGAAGTTTGGGGATGGAGTTTTATATATCTCCTGGGACAGAAGAGATGTCCCTGGAATTAGCAGAGCAGAGGGCAGTGGAGGTCATGATGGCTGCACCCGGTTTACGCTGGACTTTGGGGGACGGATGGCAACACGGCAGTCAAGGACTGTCTGGAACAGTGACCCACATGTCCTGCTGGTATGCAAATATGACTGTAAGTCAATCATCTTACTCCTATAAATAATGGACAGCCCAGGGTCTGTTGAGTTCTGCACGGCAGCGGCTGCACATCAGGGCTCCCCTCGAGTAGGGACGCCTCTAGAGGTTACTGCTTGAGGCTGAGAGATTCTTTGCCTCAACAGATTCTTGGTAAGTGACTGATAGCATGCTAAGCTTTGAAATCTTTGCTAGGGGATAAAAAGGGTTGATTGTGCACATACCATCCTTTAGACATAAACTGCTGACCAAGTCTGGGACTAGGATTGGATCCAGCTGCACCTAGTCTCCTGTCTGAGAAGGAGTTTAGAAAGCAAAGGGGTCCTTTATGAACCTCCTCAATGGGAGGGTCTTGTCTGACCTGTCCTCTGTGCAGTAAATAACCATGTAAATAACTTGCTGTTGAATCTTACTAAACCACTGTCACATTTACTATCAAACTTTGTTAAATCGTTGTTTTATATCAATAAATGTATCACTGCTTCTCTTTTAATGAGTGAACTGCATCTCCATCCACAACAATGGGCAGGAAGGAAAAAATGATGGAGATGCCAAGACCTCTTTCTATTCCATCCCAGATGGATCAGTTGTTGGTCTACTCACACTACCTGGAAACCATTGCAGTAACGTCCTGCTAATGTTCTGATATCAGCATCAGTTTGATCAGGGATCAGACCTTGGACTTCTTGTCTAAACAATGCAAAAAACAAGAAATGAGACATAAATGTAGGTGCTCGGGCTGAACGAAACAGGACACAGAAAAATAAGTATAAAGGCCAAGAATGTAAATCGCGTGAGAAAAGATAGACATAAAAAAAGTTTAGGGTACAGTCAGGCAAAGGAGAAAACAGTGAGAAACACAATCACATCAAGGTAAAGCTCTAGAAGCATAAAGCAGCCCTGCTGGAGATGCTGAGACAGTTAGAAGAGAATAGCTGCAATATGCATTTCTCAGGTCTTTTGAGATGCATCCAGAGAAGCTATTTACTTGGAGGACAATTCAGCCTTTCTAGTGGAATAAAATGATATTGACGAAGGAGATGGACGTCTGGTTGTCAGGATCACAGTACAATTAATAAGAACAAATGCACTTTTTGCTTGCAGAACAGAGAGAAGCTTGTTTGTGCCTGTTGATGAGCAGCTACATTTTGAGATCTGACCAAAGATCTGATAGATGTAGATGCATCTTGTAGATAAATCTTTTAGATACATCTTACTCCACATAAGTTTAGGAAAATGGCTCCAGCAGGTAACTACCATCACAGAAGATGTGCTTAAGATAGTACTAAGACAGATCAAGGTATCTGAAGGTCAAAACACAGGGCATGTTATAAGTCTTCAAGCACCCTCACAACTGAAGTCTCTACATGACTTACTCTCATTTACAAACTCAGCAATAATGAATTTGGAGGTGTGTGGGTTCTGTGTCAGCTCGTGCAGTCCCAGAGTTCTTCTGTATTTGCTTGAAGCCTGAAAGGGGATAGGATGCTTGTGAGTGCTCTTTGTGTGAACATTGACAGAGTGCCCAAATGCATTGGATGAGGGTTCAGCTTCACTCCAGTGTGCCCTGCTCCCACGTCCCACCCTCAGGAAAGAGGGGGGGTAAGTGACTCAGATTCATAAATCCCCAACAGCATGGACTAAGGTGAGATAAATCTCAAGGTCCGTATAGAAACATTTGTTAGCTTACCAAAATGATTAGTATAGGTCTTAACAAGTCCAATATAGTCGGTTAGGTTTATAACAAATTATGGCAAATAGTGAGGTATCCATTGTGTTACATAACAACAGATATAGGACAATTAACGGCAAGCGGTACTTAAGATCATTACTTAACAACTCTAACCGTTACTTAACAATTCTAAGAGAAAAGAGAAACCGAGGGATAGAGAAAGGAAAAGACAGAAAAAGACAGAGATAAAGACATCACTGGTCCTGGTTCCAGTGCCTTTTTAGGGCATTTTACCAGGCATAATCTTCTTCTTTCTTGGAAAAATCTTCCCAGGTACAGTCTTTTTTCTTGGGAAGAATCTTCCCATGGACAATCTTCTTCTTTTGTTTATTCTCCTTCCCCCCACCCCCCACTTCCCCCCGGGGAACTTATTTTCCCCTTTTATGTTTGCTGAATTAGCATGGTCCACCTCCCTTCCTGAGGACACCCTCGTCTCAGGTTTCTCCCTTCTCCCAGGTGACATGTAGTGTGATTCGGGTGGAGAGATGAGTGCCAGTCATACATGTTTAGCATGATCTCTATAATCCTCATTAGGATACGCAAAGGTGTGCACTTTTATATGCATTTTGTGGATAATGAAGCAAAGGTTACTTATTGGACACAATGGCCTGGAGAACTGAGAACTAGCAAGCTCACCACACGAGTGGCAGAACTATCCTGTCTTCACAAGACGGTTCTCCCACGCTTTCAGGTGACAGAAGTGTTAGCCTTATCAGTTCTTTGAAGGCCAGGACTGCATTATTTATTTCCTTGTGAGTGTTTGAGGTGTTCCATTGAAGGCTTGGAGGGCCTCCTGCCCCTCGTCAGGGGATTTACAGGCCATCTCTTACACCTGGCTGGCCACCAAATAGGACTGCGGGCAGCTTAAACTTGTATATTGCAGAAAGCAGGGGGAAGTTTGAACAAGTGTGCATATGCTTGTGTTCATTAGCAGTTTTAGTAAATAAGAACATAGATGTTATTCTTCTAATCACTTTGCTTGAGCATGATATGATAATACTAACATTAAGAATAATTAGCATCAGCTAATATTTTCAAAAGACAACACAGTTACATGGCAAAGAGAAGAAAGGCCATTTTTTACAGCCTTTTGCTTCATTAAAACACAAAATGTGATGTGGTTCAGTGAGCTCACTGAAGAAGAGACTGTCATATCTAAAATGAGACATTGCTGTACCAGTTGCAAGTAGCACCATAGTAGTATGAGAGTCTAGGGACATCAGCCTATCTCCTGAGTATGTCATATAGCCCGTGCCAGTCATCAGAGAGTCCTCCAGGCACTAAGAGTGCAAATCCTTCATTCTTTTTGGGTGAGGAGGAAGCTATCCATAGCTGTCTTACCAAATTGCAATATTAGACTGAAAGAAGTCACAGTACCACAGAGGAAAACCAGAGTGACTTTGTGCAGGGTCTCAGCAGAGAGAAACAGGTAATGTTGGACCAAGGGACAGGAGCACCTCTCTGATGAGGAAAGGCTGAGAGACCTGGGGCTGTTTAGAGAAGACTGAGAGGGGATCTCATCAATGCTCATCAGTGTGTAAAGGGCAGGTGTCAGGAACATGGGATCAGGATTTTTTCAGTGGTGCCCAGTGACAGGATAAGGGGCAATGGGCACAAAATGAAACATGTAAAATTCCATCTCAACATGAGGAAAAACTGCTTTCCTTTGAGGGTGGCAGAGCCCTGGCCCAGGCTGCCCAGGGAGGTGGTGGAGTTTCCTTCTCTGGAGACATTCCAAACCTGCCTGGACACATTTCTGCCCAACCTGCTCTGGGTGATGCTGCTTTGGCAGGGGGTAGCACTAGATGATCTCCAAAGGTCCC
>VXBO01006283.1:7612-36376 GCA_013400135.1 Rhinoptilus africanus
CCTTTTCTCCAGACTAAACAAGCCCAGTTCCCTCAGCTGTTCCTCATAAGACTTGTACTCTGGACCCTTCACCAGCTTTGTTGCTCTTCTTTGGAAACGATTCAACAGGTCTTTGTGCTTCCGACTGTATTATTGATGTCTAAAAATGCACAAGGCCTGAGCCTTTTCCTTTTGTTCTGGCGTTCTTAGGGCCTTTTTGGTGTTAAAGTTCTCTGGCACTGAATAATATGCTTGCCCAGCCTTTTTTAGAGGAACAGATTGGTGTCTGGCAGTTCTATTTTGCCATCTTTTTCAAAAATCTTCAGAACTGAGAATGACTGAGAGCTTATCCTGCAGTCAAATTTAGATTAAGTTGGCCAATGAGGCTGTAAATCTGCTGCAAAGCAAGGACTGAATATATCTAATTCTCTTTGTAATCCCAGCTAAAAGCTAAGCCATATTTATTGTCCTGTGCTGTTGTATGAAAGCAAATGTGTATGGCCATTTTTCACTGTCCAGCATAGAAATGTTTTAGCAGATCTTTGTACTTCGAATTCAACATCACATTGGCTCTTCATATTTTCTAAGATCCTGTTAGGAATAGAAATGGCATGTTTCCTGATGTTCAAATCACACCTTTGAACTTATTCTCCTTTTCAGATATGTGTTATCAGTTGGATACGACACCACTACATAAATAGCCTAAGATCAAATGAATGAAGAAATACACAGCAATGCCTTCTTTTCCCGAAAAGGAGAAGGAGCATCTTCATTGGTTGGCTTTTTGAACAGCAAATAAAACCTAACTTGCATCATGTCTAACTGAGCCTCACTCGACAGCAGTAGTAGTGCCTTTAAAATACTTGATGTCCTTTGCTTTGCTGTTAATTTCACCTGAGCAAAATTAATAAAAGGGCCATCTGTGATGGATAGTTCTGTCCTTAGCAGTTCCACTGAGTGGTCTAGCAGTCATCAGACATTTCGCTTTTGTATACGTTGGATCATGAGGCATGAAGGTTATTCTTGGAACCTTGCAATGTAAGCACCCAATATATTAATTTCTAGAGGTGTAGATTCTTCCTGCTCCATTGACTATTCTGCAAAATTAGCTGTTAAAAGTACACTGGCAGGGCAGGTCATGTTATTTCAAAAGAGATTGTTCTTTTTGCCCATTTGTAAAACTTCATGTTTGTTAGAGAGATCTTGAGAGTCACTAAGCATCATCAAATAAAATACTTATCATATACTTATCAAATAAATAAAATGTTGCGATAAGTTCATTCCTGCGGTAAAGTCACTTACCACCATTGCTTTTGATTCACATTAATTGTACATCATGTCTCACATAAAATAATACTGAAATTATCGGAATTTTTGTGAAACTTTGGCTTGTCTATTTACAACCATCTGTTGGCAATGTTTGGAGTCCTTTTTACTCAGTACGAAACGTAGTAATGGTAGTAATGTTGACATGTAGTGAAGAACTGCTTCATAACACAAGAAATTGCAGTGCAAATAATTGTACAGTTTGACTGAGATAGAAAGGCTCCTGTCAGTCAGAATTCCACTGGACGTGATGATCTACAAATGTTTTGTAAGAGATGATCCAATTCAAATGTTTATGTTAGGTATGACAACCATGAGGGAAAGTAGGAGTAGTCCTGAGGTCATGACAGAAGTCTGTCAGAACCAGCTCTGGTCCCTTGTTCTCCTTTTGCTGCTTATTATTCCCGCCGCTTCTTGATTTTCTCTCCATGTGCCCAAAAGCTTCAGCGTAAGTCCATGGACTACGTTGAGGCAGGAGGTTGTGGGAAGGAAAATAGCTGAGAAAAAAATTAACTTGCAATAACTTGGTGTCCAACAAATGATTAAAATACACTGTAATTCGTTCTGGGAGCTAGCATGTAAGAATAAAGGGAATTGTAATAGAATATGGCTAACATCCTAATTAATGAACACTTAGTGAACTGCAGACGATTCAAATTTGGCTTATGAAATTATTCATTAATTACCAGGATTTTGCTAGCATTTCTTTAATCAAGGCATTTTTAGTTTAAGTCTAGCAGTATTGTATTTCACAGTTAGAGACTGGACATTATTTTGAGCAACCAGGTCTGAAGACATTTGGAGCTAATATATGTGACTAAAATTTTAATTGTCATGTGGGACTGTCATAGGCCCAGGTAAGGCAGCACCAGCACTACCAAGAGAGATCAGGTAGGGTTCCTAAAAAGGGATCTGTGGGTAAAAGTGTTCAAGGGAGAGGTAATATTGTCTTTGGAACAAATAGTTGTACCAGCTGAGGCCACCACAGCTGTGACACCCCTTCTGCAACACTGTGGAAAGATTATTTGTCTCAGATCATCTGTCTGCAAAAGAGATCACAGAGTATGCAGAAGGTTAGGGAGAGGAGGTGGGAAACCAAACAAACTAAACAGTATCACCTGCTTAGATCAGTGCATCTAAAAGAAGTTAATATCACTTTCTGTAAATCCTTAGATCTTCACATCAGCACTGTTAACTGCCACAATATGGAATTTAGGGTAGACATACTCAAAAGCAGTCAACTTGCATTTTTAAAACTGTCTCAGTAATATCACTTTTCTGTGATTCCTCTGTTGTTTTTCAAGATACAATGTAAACTACATCTTAAAATTTTACTCAGTTCAACTGCCTGGCCAGTGCAAGTCATGACCATGGAACCTTGAAAACAGAGCCTTTAAGTGCTTTGATTTGTCTTAGTTTCTGTCACACTGTTAGGGTGCTTTATTGTCTGGTAATTTAGATTTTACATTGGCTAAATAGCTGCACTTAAACATGCACGCAGATTTGGTTACCCTGTAAGTTCACTCTTCCTCTGGCTTTCTGCTCTTCTGGGAGAGCTGTTGTACAAAGATCCAACTTCAGGTCACAGTGTTGCTTGCTTGTACTATAGGTGTCTTTCAGCCTACAGGAAACACTTGAATTCAGAGCTCCTTAAAGTGACCAAGTGTTGGACATCAATGACGGCAGTGAGGTGTCCCCTGCCACCCCACCTCCAGCCTGCTCTGGGATCACTGGAGGAATAAGCACACCCAGCTGCGTGCACTGTGCCACCTACTGTGCTCACCAGAAGGGCATTGCCAGAGCGCCAGCTGCCCCTGCAGCGATACCAAGCACCAGGACAGATTCACTTGGTAGAAGAAGTGCTGTTTTC
The DNA here is from genome assembly GCA_013400135.1 of Rhinoptilus africanus. Classification (NCBI taxonomy): domain Eukaryota; kingdom Metazoa; phylum Chordata; class Aves; order Charadriiformes; family Glareolidae; genus Rhinoptilus; species Rhinoptilus africanus. The sequence goes on from VXBO01006283.1 coordinate 10,788, forward strand.
CAACATGGTATAGCTTCACTTCTGGTGAGTTGGATCCCATGAGTAGGCTTGTGCTGAATATCTAAGGAAGGCCATTTGAGAATGGGGAGGGGGGGGGGGAATATGCCTCCAAAGATTAATTTCCCAGCACTAATAGTAGGAGAGACACAGGAGGAATAGTCTTTTGCTGGCTGTTCACCATGATCAGCTCTCTCATGGTTTCCAAGCCTGTCAGCTTTCCCACAGCAAGAAGGAGATGAAGTGTGCACCTACTTGTCCAGAGGAGGGCTACGAAGCTGGTGAGGGGACTGGAGGACNCCGCGGGCCCTTCCCACTAGCCATGGCTAGGTAGTGGTTTAGCCAGTAGATGGCATCAGCAGTATAGACAGGCTCCAGACAGCCTTTCTCAACCTCCCCAGACTCCGCTCTGCTGCGAACTTGAAAAACCAGGCGAATTGACTGGGTGAACTCCAGACCAGACCCAGGCTGGGCCATCTCCACACCCTGTGGACAAGTTTCTGGCAGCTCCTCTGCCTGCGCGTTTCACAGAGGGCTTTTCTGATCCACGGTCGGGATATTCCTTGGTTGTGCTGTGTTCCACATGACCCCTGCTTCCACACCTGTTTCATGTCAGGCATTTGGAGATGGTCATGACATCTGAAAGCATCAGCATATAAGCTGTGGGCAGCAATGCCGTGGACTTGAGGAACACCTAAATGAATAAGAACAAGGTTGGTGAGCTGTCTGTCACAACATACATCTGATGCAGTCTTTCATGGTCCCGGCAGCACTTTTGAGGCTGGTCTGACCTCAGAACGAGTTTTGGTACCATTAGCTTGTACTAATTCGGGATGCCCCACTCCTGCCATGAGAAAAGCTACCTACCCAGACCAGTTCAGTCTTCCTCAAGCAGCCTCCTTATTCTATGGTGGACATCAGGGCTCCTGCTGCTCACATTGTCAGAAGGGACATTAATTGCAAAGTGAACGTTGGGTTGCTCATTTTTAACTTTCAGTGTTTTTACATGTAGTCAAACAAGCAAACTGATGCATAAGTATCTGAGTCTTTCTTATCCACTTATTTTTAATTAAGAAAAAAAAAAAAAGCCTGTCTCCTGATCACCTTCATGGGTTATTGCTGAGCTTTTAGTGATATATTGTGCACCTGAAACCTTGCATCACACTCCAGCTCCTCACTGCACTATGTACTGATCACATAGAGAGTAAAACTGTCTCTGCACAAGTAGTTTGCCACATGTACTTAAGAAGCAGAGTATGGAAATAAGAGGGAAACATGGGGAAGGAGTGATGGTCCTTATGCTGCCAGCACGTTGTGAAGAATATAGGGCTTCATGAACACATAGGCTGACCACGCCAGCTATTTTCAAAAGCATGCACATTTTTGCACCAAAATAGACTGAGTAATAAATTAAATGGCTTCCCAGGCACCCTCTGTAGTAAGCAAGGGTAGACATTAGCGCTCTGGATTGCCTTCTACAGGAGCTTGCCTCAGTGTTTCCTAGAGGGGTAGAGGCACAAGCCAGCCATGACAGGTACTTAATGCAGGCATCATTTATATATGAAAGAGTTACAATAGGTTAGACTACAGGCTTAGCGACCATCGGAAGGAAATTACAGATAGATAATCTTCCTGCATGCTCGTCCACAATGGATTTTGTCCCACATTAGTAAAATTGCACTAGGGACAAATCTGATACATGACTTGTACAATATGTGGTGGGTGGAAAAAGGAGGATACTTTAATGTGCTCTAGAAATAGACCAAGCCAAGTTCTTTGGGAAGCAGGTTGTGCTTTGCCAAAAGTCTTGACTGTGATCTGAGTTAATTGAACCAATGAGTTAGAATTTCCTGAATGTATGGAGGTTGTCTAGACTAGAGAACTTTGTAATAGCACTAAGTGCACTGATGCACTTATGTATACATTTTGGGTCCTTTTGTATTTGATTTCTGGTTTGAATTATTTGGGTGTGCTCCATGTTTAAGGAGCACACTTACAGGGCCAAGAAACTTCTTAAAGTTAAACCTGAAATTCTTACTTGCTGTCAATCTGACAAAGTAAGTACGAGTGACGCAAGTCCCACCTTAGAGCAGTAAATTTACCTTGAAGGGTGATAGTGGGGCATTCATGCCAGACTAAATAAGTGCATCATGTTCTCCACCCCCGAATGAATACTTTATCCATCTGACTTCCCTGCCATTTGTCTTCTTTCCCTGTGAGGGAGCCCTTGGTCTCCTCTCAGAGTTTTGAATACTGTCCTAAAAACAGGTGTTGGTTGGCCAAAAATATGGACTGAGGCAGGTATGAGGAATGACAAGGAAGCCAGTGGCTGAGAAGATTTGTTTCAAGCAGCTGGCTGAATGACAGAATGAAATTGGTGGTAAGACAAAGCACAGTAGCCTGGAGACAGGCTCAAGAAGGAGAAGACAACTTGGAGTGTTGTGGGTAATCTAGGTGTGCAATGTATACAACGCCTAGCATCATTCACATTGTGATCAGCTCAGACAACTGTTTTTCTAAGCTGTATATTTCTGAATGGATATTTTGACAGCCCCCAGTCGAGTTTTTCTTGAAATTATTGTGTTGCCAATTCCTCAAATAGGATTTTTTTTTTTTAATCTGTGAGTTTTCTTTTGATTGCAAAGTAAACAAATTAAGCTAACACCCAGGATGAAATCAGCAGCACTTGGGACCACAAGTCTAGTGGGTTTAGGTTCCAGCAAGAGAACATTATTATAGCTTTTTACTGTAATTTTTTCCTCTCCAAAATTATGTTAGGCTTCATGCCAGCTGATTTTCACTGTGGTTTTTATATCTCCAGGAGTCTTTCAGAGGTCTGAGCATCTATGCTAGCTTGTGAGTTTCTTCTTTGTTGATTCTTAACTCACACACTATCACAATCCAAGTCCCCTTTCACTGTCAGTCTTGCCAGAACATCTCAGAGCCCCCCAAATCACCAGATATCTTAAAATGCACAGCAAATTTATCAGTTTTCTCTCTGTTTTCAGAGCTTTTAGGTTTCAGTTCTTCTGCGTCTTGCACCCTTCATATGCAGTTAGGAAGCCTAGAAACTTGCTTTATTTCTTCTTCATGAAAGTTGGCCTTCTCATCTACTTACATACCTTCAGAACCTGTAGAGAACATGATGGAATTCTCAGTAAAATCACAGGCACTGGTAATATTCTTGCCTGCTGCTTTGAAAGTCACAAGTTTAAGTATTCACTGTTGTTCGAAAGTCCGTTAGCATGACTCAACTGAGATTCACAGGAATGACCTGATTGAAAAAGACTACTGCAAGGGATATGAAGCTCATATTCGTGTTGTTTCATATTCATTCACACTGTTAAAGTGTTCCATAGTACAGATGACATCAAAAGTTATATTTCACCATGGAAATAAATTTCAGATTCTTACTTACGTGACAATCCCCTTGTTTCTAAGAAGAACTCTGGTTTTGCTACTTGCAGGTTCTAGATTTGCTTCAGTTTCATGTACCATCTCCATGTCACTGTTTGACAACAGAAAATTACCATTTCATATTAATTCTCCTAAGGCACATTGTATCTAAGATGCTTTGAGGTAGTATCCCTGTAGGGTCTTTGCACAGCAGGTCCGAAGTCATAAGAGGTATTTGTATGTGAATGAAACTTCTGCCATGTGGGGCATCTGTGGAGTGTGATGTCAGGTTTATTCAACTGCTAGTCAAGAAGAGCACAGAACAGGTGATAGTGTATGTTGTTCCCTTTCTGTGTAACTCATAAAAATGCACTGAAATTAAGGGAAGTCTCTCAGTTGTCATATGACTGAGACTGCTGCAATGCTGGAGAAATGTGGGTATTACCTGTGTAATTACTGCATCTTTGCAGATGGCTCAGAAGTGAAACAATTTGCCCAGAACCATCCAATGAATGAGGTATTGGGACTAATTTTAGTTTTAACAATATACAAAGTGGTAAATATTTTTTATATCCAGAAAAAACCATTAATACTTATGAAAGTGCAACACTGAGAAATACATCACTTGATATTGCCCAAGAGTGTCTTTCATTTCACTGTGCTGTTAATCACAGCATTTAATGACCAATTTGATGCTATCATAAAAAATCGTCTCTAGCTCCTATTCATTTTTAAAGAAACACTTCCCTTTGAGCAGTAGTGTATTTGTGGTGCCTTTAAACAGTCATTCTATAAAAGACTAAGTGGCAGTAATTTTTTGCTAATAAACTTGTTAACTGTTTTGCTACAAATCTCATTTTGCATAAAGTTCTTTCCTGTAAAATAACTACCCTCTCCTTCTACTTAAGATCCTCAATAATGAAAACATGTAGGACTACTTTAAGAAAAATATCTTTAATATGTGTGGACAGGGCAAGTGATTTTATGATATGGTAGCTCGATAGAGTAAATACTCATTTGTCTCCAATATGATGATCTGTAATCTATAATGATTGTCCTGTCTACACTAGGATTTTGACAGGTGCAAGCTAAAATGCATTCATAACAAAGATGCAGAATCATTAGGCAAAAGCATAAATGCATCCCTGAAGAAGCTGCTGTGCAGCAGGGGACACTGGGGGTTATGAGAGAAGGTGGGGTAAGTTGGCTTTCTGCTTGTAAAGAAATGTCAAGTGAAGATTGTGGGCATTTTGGTATGTACAGCTTGTTCATTTATGCTATATGCACTGGTCTCTGGACAGAAGCAATCACAGAATAAACCTTACCACTATAATCTTAGCCCAAACGTCTTTGTTCCTTTTCAAGCAAGCAGCTCTTCCTTGGGAATTTGCTCTACATTAGAAAGATTTTAAGTGGCCATGCAATTCTTTGTTGCTTGCCATAGCACTCTTGCCAACCATCAAAACTCTCTGACACCAAAAAGCTCTATATCCCTAAGGATAAGGACCCTTAAAAAAAAAAGGGCTAAAAAAAGAAGACTGTGTATTACTGCATCAGCTACTGACTACTGATCAAAAAATCCTGAAAAACAGTGAAAAATTTACAAGACAGTCATAATCTATAGTGGCAATCAAGTTGAGGGTAATCAGGATGAAAGATGCCCTGCACGTATGCAAATTAACTGGATTTCAAATCAATGTATATCAAACTAATTCCTGGTTTACAGTCTAAATAAATTAACCTCTGTCGACTAGAGTTTCACAGTACTTTTAATGTCAGTGTCATAATCAGATACCAGAATGGATTTGCCTTTCTAAATCATAGCTCCAAAAGGCTTTCAATCTAAAGCTTCATTTCATGTGTGACACAGTCAGGGAACTCAAGGCTTTGGGCCTCAGTCACTTGCTGATAACCTGCTTTACACACACTACTTGTTGGTGGCATTCATGACTGAAAGGAGACCTTGCCACAGACCCCATCCCTCCATGCTCCCCACCACCTGTGCTCCTCGATTCTCACCTTTTGACAGGCAGACACCCTCGACCCTGTGGCAAAAGCCAAACTCGATACAAGACAGAGGTAGGCAGTGTTGCTCTGTCTTTGATTTGCGCACCAGATCTACATGGGAAGAGGCCTCCAAGCCATTTAAGAAGATGAACTCATCCTGGGACACAGCACTGGAGCTCCATCAAAAACCCTCCCATTCCCTCCAGGAATCTCCCTGACAGCCCAAAGACAAAACTCAAAGGATCCAATTATCTGTGGGTGTCAGTCTCTTTTCCCAGGTAAGAAGTGATAGTATAAGAGGAAATGGCCTCAAGCTGCGCCAGGTGTGGTTTAGATTGGATATTAGGAAAAATGTCTTCACTGAAAGGGCTGTCCAGCACTGGGACAGGCTGCCCAAGGAAGTAGCTGGGTCACCATCCCTGGAGATATTTAAAAGATGTGGGACATGGTTTAGTGGTGGACTTGGTAGTGTTAGGTTTACAGTTGGACTCGATGATGTCAGAAGTTTTTTCCAACGTAAATGATTCTATGATTGTGTAATTCTAGATGTAGTTGTAATATGCAAAATGAATGAACCAGATAAACGCCCAAAACACAGGGGTAAAGGAGGGTGAGAGGATTTCAACTAAGGCTGAAAAGATATTGCTTAAAATTTGAAATGTTTTATATTGCAATAACAGTGTATACCCTTTTTGACATCAAGTCAGACTTTCTGCCCAGCTACTTGATATGAAATTCCAGAATGGGTAATTTAGGAAGAATTCTAAGAACTGTTTTATCTAAAATAAGTACTTGGTCTTAAGATGGCACTTTTGCATAACTGGATTTTACATTATCTTGCTGCTTAGGTGAAACATGGATTATCATATTCTGAGTGCTACCTTATACATCCCACATATAAATTGCTGTGAATTATATTAATGTTCTCAGTAGACTATGCTTGCGCCACACTTAGCATTTCACCCTTTGAGCACAACAGAGTGATGCTCTCTGCTAGGCTCGATTGCTTCCAACAATGAACCATTGAGACTGACCATGTTTTCAGGTGGAATCTTCTCACCTGACAAGAACAAGTAGGCTGATATTTCCGACTTCAAAACATGAATTTTGTATAACACTGCAAGGTGTGGGTGGTGATGGGGTAGAATACTGACAAAAGAGCAATATTATATCTGGCATCCTGTTATCTATTTCACAGTAGTAATTCCAGTGTTGTTTCCTTGCTGTGTAAATTAATGTCTATACATCAACAGTGCAGTAGTGAATGGAGTTTGATTACTCCATTGTTCCACATCAAAATATATCTCTGAAGAAATATTTTTGTTATTATAAAAACTAGATATGTAAACCAGTCTCAACTCACTTGCAGGTGTTGGGATAAATTGGGAATGTGCTGTCCTGAAAACGTCATGGACTAGGCACAGGCTAGGGCACGACACATGACTGAAGACATACTGCACCTAAGAAACAGTAGATTGTACTGAAATCTAAAATGATTTGTCTTGAAATATTATGGACTGAAGTCACATAGGGTTTTTTCCTGTCCTTCAGACTGAGAATACTATTTTAACATAGTTGGCACAGATCACCTGAATTTAACTCAAAAAAAGAGAAAGTCCTGGCAGTGACATTTAAGATTCTAGAACACAAGAAAAAACAGAAAAAAAACCCCAACACCCAAACCTGAAACACTTCTTAAAGTCTTCCACTTTCTTTTGGACTTGTTATCAAAGTCATGGAGAGTAATTCTTACTTAATTTTATTTTAAATAGTTTTGAAACATTCAGTTTAAGTGTTAGTTTGTGGTAATGATAATAAAGCCTCAACCAACCAACAGAGGCATGCGGTAGTTTCTCTCTCCAAATTTCTTTATGAACTTTCACTAAACTACTTCTTTCCTATCTCCAGAGAAAATATCTGTGAATTATGATGACATCTCTTGGCAAGTGCTGCCTTCAGAATCATGTAGCTGTCAAAATATGTGATGAAGTCAAATGGCCTCAAGGGAGGAAAATGTCATTCGTTTGTCATCATGACAAGTGATGTACCTCTGTGAAATAGTCTAACAGATTAAAGTTTACCACAAGAATCAAGAAACTTACTTTAATGATGGAACTTCCTTGCTTTACAGTCTATAGCTGTGTCCTTCTTCCTCCCTTTCTTCCTTTCCCTGCACTTCCCCCAAGACAGTTTCACAGATTCTGAAAATGTGAGATTTCCACCTGACACCCAGACAGACAGCAAAGCACCCTGTTATTTTCTTGTGGACACTGACTCTGGCTGTATTTAAAAAAGTGCAATGGTTAGAGTTAGGCAGGATACGTTTGTCACACACCATATGACATGTCGTCCAGCAGGTACTGATATAACAACTGATGTTATCTGGAGAAGGGAATCCAGTTATGCTCTTCTGAAAGTCGCTCCTAGCACTGCTCTTCTTCAATTCAACAGATCTGTGGCAGGAATGATGAAAAATATACTGTGAGGTTGTTGCCAGTATAAAATCACAGTGGAGGTTCAGTGTTGCTTGTTTGTTTGCTGAGATTCACTAAGATCCTGTGTAAAAGCTGGTGTAAGTTGCTGGGTATAGTGCTCAAAAACATCTGTGTACCTTTGTATACCTGGGCTTTTAAGGAAAAAAGAAAAACAGAAAGATATGAAAATTCTGGCTTGAAGGAAGGTGACTGAATCCAGCTTTCCCCTTGGAAGAGGACTACCCCCAACACTACATCAGGCCAGCCTTGCCTTGAAAACCTCCCTCGTGAGTCCATCCATGGCTGCATCATCCTCTGCACTTCCATTAGGTTTTCCTTTCTTTCTAGCCCAAATCTTTCAAATCACAATCCGTGGCCATTGTCCCTTGTTATACCATCTGCAAGTGATGGCAAGGGATCTTTGTAATTCCTTTCAAATATTTGTAAACTGCTACTAGAGCACCCCAGCCTTGTATTTGCCTGACCAAACAAACCCAGCTCTCACACTCTCTTTCCAAGGTCATACTGTAGGCCTCTGACCACCTTGATGACGTTAAACTCTTCAGGATTAAGATCTCTGAAGCAGAACTAAAAGATGAGGCAGTTATGAGAATTTCATCTGTAGCTGTATGCTCTTGGTTGCTGCTTTGTGTATGCTGGTTAGTTTTGTTTTCCCAAGTGGAAGACAGAAAAGAAAGGGAGGTGCTAATCCTGAGATGCTAGTATTGAAAATGAATATTTCTGCTTTGCAGGACAAAAGATGATTGCATGAACAGTGGTGAAGAAGAGGTGTGTTCCTTAGTGAAATATCCACTCTATATGTTGTGCTAACAGTTAAGCTAGGTGGAAGTGTTGGTTTTGCTTGAAACTCCTCACTGTCCCCCAGTGATTCCCTGTGGGGCTGTATCTCAGTTCAGAATGCTGCATGAATTTTAAGGGATTGTTAACAGCAGCTATGATGTATGGTGATGCTCTCTTTCTGTGCTGCCTGTGGTACTCCCTGCTGATATGCTTTGATCTGAGTCTCACCTTCTTACACACTGAAGCTGTACGTTGGAAAGGAAATAAAGTTAAAAACATTCCCATTGAGATCTTTCTCTGTGTTCTTGCAAACCAAGTGGATAATAGTAATAAATAGCAACATCCTTGTCATGTCCAGAAGATCACTGTTATTTTTGTCATTTGTTCCAAAGGAGGAACAGAAACTCATCCTCCCCATGCTCTGCTACTCCAACCAACCATCTGATCAAGCAGGAGCATCCTGATACCTCTGCTGAGATCACAGAGACTGAGTTCAGACTCCAGAGATACTGTAGTGTAAAATAATTTTTTTATTAGCAAACAAGCAGGAGAAGTGCAAATATGGGTGTGCAGGCATACAGTTTGTTTATGGTAAACCTAACCTTACAAGCAATATTCCCAGTACTCTTCCACACTGTCTTCTTGATTAAGTTCCTTTAAATAAATTCAGGGTTGTATTTGTTGCTTACAAAACCACACAGAGCTCAGCACTAGCAGAAAGTTTTGCACTGAGAAGGGAGCAATTGACAAAAACCATATTCATGCAACTTAATGGTTTACTGCCTGTAAAATGCCTTGAGGTCCTCCAGTGGTGTCTGTATCAGTGCAATATATTACCATTAACTACACTCCGGTGAATGCTGTAATTCAGAAGAAAGCTGAGCATTAACTGCCAACGTATCACAGTTTACAGCAGCTGCTTCTTTGTTCCCATCTCAAGCAGCATTACATGGTCACGTTTATGTTCAGTTTTTCTCTTATCCACCACTTTGTCTAGCAGAGCAACAAAGCTGCAATAAACTTGAATTATGCATCAAAGTGCTAGGTCTTCTCTCCACAGTCGCTTGGTAGGTGTCAAGTACTGCAGTAGCATGGGTTCAGCAACCTGTTCAAGACTACATGTGTCTTGACATGTGTCCGAGCTTACATGTGCCTAGGCCACCAGAAATTTTCACTACAGGTAGGTGTGAGAGCAAGCATTCGCATGAAGGAAAGGAAGGCTGTAAAGTTGCAGTTTGCAACACAGAAATGCAAATTTCCATTTTCAGCACTCGGAATTGCCACATCCTCAATTTATTAAAAGGCATGCTTGCATCATCCTGGTATCAGAAATCTACTTGTGTGGGAGGCTTGCTGTCTGGGTACAAAAAGCCAGACCAAATGCAAACCTTGAACATCTGTCAAGGCAGAAGCAGCTTGATCCATATGGATCTTTCTTATATGAAAGCCTGGCAACAGTTGTTCAAGAAAGCGTGAGCTGATCCACCTACAAAGTGAGGTGAGTTGGCAGCAGCCTCAGCCCTCTTGAGGGATGGCTACAACTGCTGGATGCATGTAGAGGATGCTCATCCATCTGAGAAGCCTTGTGTTTCAATGAAAACGCTACAAAGCAGTGCTTATGGCCAGGGAGGGATGGAGGAGATCAGAGGCAGAGCCTTGATTCGCTGTGGTTGGACTCTGTGCCGGGCAGCAGTTGCAAGGATAGGAGCAGTGACAGCCATGAGAAGGGGAAGAGGTGGGAGGGGAGACCCAGCTCCAACTGAGGTATGAAACATGGAATGGATGAGGATCAGCTTCAGAGAAGCAGAGGAATCCTCTGCCATGAAAACAGGGAAAGCCACTGTCATGGGGCACTCTGTCTGCAAATTCTATGCCAACGGCAGAGAGGTGACAAACCTACCTTTTGGATCTCTTACATGAAGATACGCAGCTATTTAAGACAAGAGTTTGACATAGCTCTATAGCTGAAAAGCTTCCACCTTTATTATGGAAGATTAAAATCTTCAGGAGGAAGATGTGGAAACTACAGGAAGCAGGTGGCTGGTCTGAGCGGTTAATGATAAAGACAAAAGAAACATAGTGCAGGAAAGCCTGTGGGGGTGTTAACATATCTGAGGCCTGTGATACATCCTAACTTTTAATAGCCTGGCAGAGGCGCTGAATCAAGCTTACCCAAGGCAGGAATACTTTGGGGTGCAGAGCGCATACAAGGGTGGGAGGAGGCTCTGCGAAGGGCTTACTGCAGCCTGCTGAATCCCACAGGGGCCATTCCAGCTGTAGGAAATTTACTACTGACATAGGCTATGGAAAAAATAATGAGCATTTGCAAAGGCTAAGAGGTGGCCTGGGGCACTGCATGGTACCCAAAACTATCTTCACTCTACCCCCTCCACCCCCTCAAAATAGGACTTATTTCAAAATTGCTGTTGTCCTTTTAAGCTGTAAGAATCTTATCTTTAACAAATTAGTAAAATTGTGTACAAAAAGACAAAGCATAGCCGAGGAAAAAGAAGTATGAAGTGATCCCTGTCCAAGTATTACAGCTGTAAAGTTCAAAGAGATTTCACAAGTCTATTCTGAAGATTTGTATGTTAAAAATTTTGCTGGCTTTCACATTCAGAAATGTCAAAAAACCCTCTGTGCTCCTGCACAAATCTTCTGTAAGGACTGTGCAAATTAAGATTTTCAGGCATGGCTGCTGAAAGCTGTGTCTTATCTGCTGGGCATCCCCTTGATACTTTGAAAGGAACAGTATTTCAGCACTCTGCACTCACCCTTACCACATCCACCCCAAAATAGGTATAAGATACCTCTGCTTGAGCACCCCAGACCACCCTGGTTACAAATGCAGTCCATAGATTTTGGCAAACACATATGCAAGAGCTTCTCACTTTTTGGCTTACGGAGCAATCCTGTGAGCCTGGTGGGACATCCAAGGCTGATAGCTTGGGGAGGGCTGTGTGGCTTGCTGTGCATGGAGGCAGGCCATGTACAGGCTTCTGCTGGTGAGGTGACCTCAGCTGTAGAGACCTGGGTTTGCTTCAGTTTACAACTCAGGGCCATGAGCCTTCCTAACATGGCAGTAAGTGGCGTGGCACTGGCTGCTCACCCTGCTCCTCAGCCAGCACCGAGAGGCAGTTTATAGGTAGCTCTTATCAGTCTGTGCTATTTCACAACACGAAGACTCCCCCCAGGTTGCCTTTACAGTGCTGTTTTGAGTAGTAGAAAAGCAATTTCTGCAGAAGTAAATGGTCTGAAAATGTTCCCAGAATACTTGGAAGAGTTGGCCTGGTATTTTAACCACAATGACAGGTTAAGTGTCTATTTTCTGGATTCACTTTTTAATTGAAACAAGTAGAGTGGGGGACAGCGACAGAAAAGCGAAGCCAGAAGGTTGCCTTGCTTTTGGGATGCCCTGTTTTGCCAAGCAGATCTGCCCCATGAAGACCTCTTGCTGTTGCCAGGTGTCATTGCTCTTGACATTGCTATGTTGTCATGTTGTTCCCTGGCAAGGTAATTCTTGACGCTTTCCCNACCCATTTCCCTTTAGTCAGGGATCCTGGTAGTTTTCAGGTACTCCACTCCCCATCCTCATTGTCTTCTTCTCCACAGCAGACTTACAATTTCACTGTCTGACTTTTCTAGGTAATACTGAAACTGTCAAGAGGAATATAAACTACCCCCACCCACATCTTCATGTGAATTAGGGGAGGATCGTGAAGGTGCCTCTTTTCTTGGCAGTCACTGGAGGAAAATCTCTCTTATGAAAGGGCTTTTGGGCTCTTAAGCTGTTTTGGACCTGTCCTTCATGAACCTTCATGAGCAGCAAACTTCGGCTACAGGGGTTATCTGCTTTCAGATGTTGCTATATGCTAAAGATTACCAAAAATAAATCTTCTGGAGAGAAATGTTTTACAGAAACAATTAAGCCTGCTATTCTTCTTGAATTTCCCCATTGAAAAGCCTGTCTTCACAAATAGCTCATATAATTGCCAGCTTATAGTACTGACATGGTCTAGAGCAAATTCAATGATGGCCCTGAGCATTCAGAGCCTTTTCAGCAAGAGAAAACCTTCTGATTTCATTTCTTCCAACACCCTGCAATAAATTCCTTCTGTTAACTGATGTTTTGGACAGTTGAATGACAGTAAAAGATTTTATGTTGAACCACAGCCCAGATAAGTATGGACTGCATATGAATTGTCAAATTATGGCTATTTGTCAAAGGAAAAGGCTTGAAATGGTTACATCTCTGCTGTACTTAGTAACAACGCATGTGAAATCATTTCTATTAGATAGACTGATATTCATACTTTCCAAAGCGGTTGGTAATTAGAAGTGAGTGATATTTCCAATGTGCCCATTAATGATGGCTGCCATCCAAATGTGTCACTTCTGGACATTGACAGATTCATTTGCTAACAGCACAAATACTGGCTTTTGAGTTGTGAGTGTGTGTTCATGTGGCTCCCCCTTCCCTCTTCTCCCAGAGTGGCTTGTAATAATTAAACAGTCAAATCCTAATTGAAATAGATGAAAACTGGGGAATTTGGTCCCTTGGGTGTAGTATTTAAAGCACTTAGGCTTACTAACTGCAGTGCTTTTGCAGGGTGTCTCAGATGCTATCCCCTCCATCCACTGTTTCATGTCAGGTGTAGTCTGCATCTGGGGTGGTGTTATTCCCTATTTCACTTTTCCTCCCACTGAAAACGACTCAGGGACACCCTTGCCCCTGTCCCTCAGCTCTACAAATGACTGGGACTTTTTACTTTCGCACGCAGATAGAGCACTGTGAGAAAACAGGATCAGCCAGAGGTGAGGTGATCCCCCTGCCCCTTGTCATCCTTATGTCGTAGCTGAGTGTCTTGGACTTGCATTTGGCTGTGCCTAAGTATGAAGTCAGTGATGCTGGGGAGCTTTGTACACATCAAACCAGACAGTGCAGGTCCCTTCATACCTTAGTTTCTGAACCAGTGATGTTCCCAGTCTGAAACTCAAAGGCCTGTGGAGGGATTCAGGTCAAGCAAAACTTCCTTATCATGCACAATACATTGAAGTTCTGCAACTCTTCCCCTCAGGAGGATCAAAGCCTATTTCTTAAATAAAAGCAATTTTCTCAAGTGTAAGAGGTGAAAAATCTCTAACAAAGTGATTGTCTAGAGAAATAACAGTTCAAAATTATGTTCAGTGTAGTAAAACATGCTCTTGCTCCTCTCAAAATGGGTTGAAATTGCAGAGAAGAGCATGGTATACTGAGCACATGGCACTAGGAAAATGTCAATGAGCAAAGTTAGCTGTGTGTTACAAATGAAGCAGTAATTAAGAGCACATATTCTGCACTCCCTCGCCGTTAGACCTTCTATGATTTTCACTGTCTATGGTTGCAGTCACCACCCTTAAATTTAACAAGTTACTTCCATCAGAGTCAAATTTGGCTGGTAAAGAAATTCAAAATGAAGCCAGCTGTGAAAGGGGATAAAATCTTCTAAGGCAGCTTCAGGGCATAGTAATTCTGAGCTAGAAATACAGCAAAGATCAGAGTATTTGCTTGTGGACTGCCTTTGCCTTGATCCATTGGGGATCACGTACTAAACCTATAAGTTGTTAAAGTACCAAGCTGTGTGAGAGCATCGTTCAAAACTTGAAATCCACAGCACAAACACAGTGTGGGGCCTCCCCTTCTCTGTTTCAATCCTTTGAATAGTTCAGTGTGTATTGTTCTGAAAGGAAAAGTGACATCATCATTACCAGTTTAATAAAAAAGAACTGAGATTGGAAAATTCTACGTGCTTACCTGCAGGCATAGACCTGATTTCATGCATACCAATTGGATATTTACTAACCACATGAGTCCTTCTGAAGATATCATTGTCTAGGTTCAATCTAAACACTTTTTTTCACATCTTGCCAAGAATGAGCCTCTCCTAGGGGCTTCAGCATCTTTGTGTGTTTAGTGTCCATCATCACCCAGGTTCCAAGAGCATTCTCATGGCCTTGTTTGGTCCCTCAGGCAGTCCAGGGAGGAAAGAGTTTTCTTCCCTTCTTCATCAGACAATACAAAAAAACCAAAATAGTTTCTAGCATGCTACAGCAATCTGGAGAATCACTGTGGTTTGGATACAGAATAAGGTTGGAGGGTGGATAGTTTGCACTCAGTTTCTCTTTCTCCTACTATTTTCTAGGCTCTGAGCCACACAGAGTGCCCAAGCTCAGTTTCAGCAGGGACACCTCTGCGTGCAGCACCAGTGTTGTGGTAAAGCTTCAGGCTATGAGACTGCCGCAGTGGTCTTCTCTTCATATGGCCCCAGATGAAGCTGTTGCTGCAGCTACCAAGCCTCAAAGAGAGTTATGGCCCTCTTCCCCTTCAGAAATGGGAAGAAGGTCTGGATTCTCTAATTTCCTAGCCCAATTTTAAAAGACCCTCTGGGAGTGTCATAAATAAAGCTGCCAGGTGGTGAGCACTCAGGAAGTTGGTCTCACATACAGAAGTGTGAAGGATCATCCCACACGAGGGCACAACACATCCTCATTAGAGCAATGAATTGGCGATGGTGTGTTCTGCAAGGCAGCATGGGTTGGACAGGCTTTTGGAAGTGCCTCTAGTCTGTACTCCCACATCTTGCTCTAAGAACAGCATTTACAGTGCAACCCAGAACAACCCAGAAATTCCTAACTTCTGACCTCTTGAGAAGTTTTACTTAAAGATGTGCCGATGTGTGCTTGAAAATGAACAGCAGAAATCTGCTTAACTCTTCAAGCTGGCATTCTGAGACTGCAATGCAAACTGAAACCAGGTTAGCTTTTTGTGTAATTTTTTTCTTCTTGTAAGTGCATCATTTATCCCAGGATAGAAGGCTTTTTTTGTATTTTGGGTTACAAGAATGTGCCTGAGGTTTTGGTGCCACTTGCTAACTTCTGCTACAAGTATATTTTTATTGTCTAAATAATTCAGTCAACGAGTGTGCAGTGCTACATTCAGAGTTAAGAAGCTTAAATAACTTACCACACAGAAAATTTGCACAGGACCATCTGCCACTGGGGTGAGGGTTAATTTTATTATGCGTTTGTAACAAGTGTTCCTCTTCAGAAGTCTAGTCCAGACTTCCCAAAGCACTAAAACTGTGTTTAAACTCATTGCAAGAACAAATGCAATGGAGATTTCCAAGTCTGGGAAGTGGAGGTGGCTTTGGCAGGCTGTTTAAGAATATCCTTAACTTCAGTCACATTCTCCCTTGGGACCTTTGCATCTCACAGACATCTGCCACGGAGAGAAGGAGGTTCATCTCAGTGAGAGCCAGAAGCAGGCTAACCCCATGCCTGAGAAGCACCTTGGAGAAGAAGGTGGACTGGAAAGAAAGAGGATACTACTAAAGGGAGGATATCTGCACGTATCCTGGACCTCCACCAGCTCTGCTGCAGCCAGTCAGCAGAAGCCTCCTGCCTGGGAGCCAAGACCTTAGCAAGGACAGCGCGTTAGTCAGGAAAGGAGGGAAGACTGGGAGATGAGAGAGCCTGCTGCTTTCCCGGAGCAGGAGCAGGTGAAAGGGAACAGGGACAAAATGAATGCAGAAGTGGAGAAAGGCTGGCCTCTGGCACTCCTGGGGCATGTTTTTCTGTAGATGAAGCAGCAGAGTACAAGGAAGCAAAGAGTGCAGCTGCTATGGCCAAACTTCAGCAGCATAGAGCATGCTGCTTCCCAGCTCAAACTGACTTGCAGGCAGTTTGCTGGGAGGTGTCTGCATGGCCTTCCAGCACTATTGCCTCTGGAAAAGCAGGCATTTGGGGATAGACATCTCTGTACCACTAAAATAGTTATGTCCATGCACAGAAGTCATTGTCCTAGAGGAGATCTAAGTTCCAACCACAGAATAGAGAGCAGCTTGGGTGCATGGCAAAATCAAGGTTGTGCATTGCTTTCACTGCACGTTTCCTCTGTGGCATTGGATTGCCCTTACAGTCAGTCAATAGTAATCTACAAACCCCCAAAACAAGAAAAGTTGAATAGTGACCAGGAGAACTTCTGCAAACTGGTGCCACTGTGCTTTATCCTCACCCCTTGGAGATACTGTTCACCTAGGAGCCTGAATTATGGTTCCATACTAAAATAAGGAGATGGCACTTTATGCTGAAGGCTAATAATTATGTGTTTCTGAAGCCACTGTCCTTTTATGTCACCCTGGTCAAAGTGCAACTATTTTATTTACGAGTTTTGTCAAATGGAGGCAGCTAGTTTTAGAGGTAAGGGGGGCAGTGAGAAAAGTTCAAAAGCCCTGCTTTCAAGCTTTGGGTTAACTCTTGGTCTTAAGTACATGTTTTTCAGGGTTTGCCTTTTTNCTAAATACTGCAGTGAGGTGTTTGTAGTGTAGGAGGTAGTTTTCTGTTACTGGAAACTTTAGGGATAATCCCTCTGAGGCCAGTATTGTTCCAAATTCAGGAGAGTCAGCAGAGTCAGCAAACAGGAACGTCATCTGCCCAGTCACTGTCAAATGCTGAAAAATTCCTATCTTTTTATCCCTGCAACATATCTGGCCCTCTGTATCTTTTTGTAGACCTGGCAGATGGAACATATTTACATATTTATTTTATTTTTATAGTGCATGCTTTTATCATCACTTTTTCCAGGTTAGCCCTGCTGTATGTCACCTGAGCAACAAAATGGTAGATTTCTAATTTTGGCCTCTTGAAAGCTGACTCTCTATCCAGCTGCATTAGATTCATACTGATATGAACTTTAGAAAAAAAAAATGGTTAGATCTACAGGTTCCCTGTAAGACAGGGGGCACATGTGTTATGCCAAAGTGAGAAACCATTACTTCTGTGAGATAAGGAGACTTACGATTGCAAGGGATGGTCAGAGATGGGATGGAGGTCTTCTGTTTCCAAACATGTGCTCTAACTGCTTCCCCCCTTCTGTTGCATAGTGTTCAGCTTGGAAGCCAGAAAGATGTAGGGGACTGTTATAGGTCCTCAGACGCCACAGGACAATGAAAAGGTGCAAGTGAAGTCCCCCAGGTTACTTACATCCCCTGTTCCACATTCACCAAGAGGAAGCGAAGAATATCATAACTTGATAATCAACATGATCAATAGGTAAAGAGACTGGTTACAGAGTGGGAAAGAGAAGGCAGCTAGTGGCTCAGTGGAAACAGAGTGTGCACAATGAACTACTCAGAAAAAATGAGGAAGTAAAGCATATGGAAACCTCAGAGAGAATGTAGCTCATTAGGGCTTTTTACTACAGTACTTTGTGGCACAGCTCTCAAATGCACATGGAGGAAGAAAACCAGAGGTGCTTTTTTCATGGGCAATTCAAGGGAATTTTAATACTGAATGTTTTATCTTCAGGAAAGGGGGAAATCTTCCTCTCCCACATTCCATGTTCAAGTTCTTGTTCTTATGTCAGATGGAGCATACCAGAAGATGTATTTATTGTTTCCAAGAGGCACCATAAGCTTCCTACCTTCCCTAGCTAGTGAGGTACACAGTCTTGTATTTATAAAGGGTGTTGCATCTGAACACATCTGCATGTACTTGTGCATGTGAAAGAGGTAGATACAATATATGAAAGCAAATCCAAATATTAATACAGCAATGGATTTGGCTGGATGCAGACAACTTGTTCCAGTTCCAACATCACTTCAGTGTGGTTAAATTGCATGCATTTTCAACACTAATACAGTAGGGATCCTGCTTCCGCCCTCCTGCTTTGGGGAAGAGATTTTCAAAGGACTCATCACCTCGGCAGTTTCATTGAGAAAGAGGTGCTGACAGAAAGAGAACTGTCCTACAATTCACAAAGAAATTACTTCTATTTCCCCTTTGCTAGTAGTGCTTCTGCACTTTTAAAGGAGCAGTACTGTCACCACGCTTCCTCTTCAAAAATACAGGAAAATAGGTAAAGTAGCAAGTTTTAAGTAATCTTCTGGTCCCTCCAAACTCTCACATTTGCTTTTCAACATCTCTTTTTCCATGGCTCTGGTCTTCCTTATGCAAAATGTAATCATGGCTATCACTCGCGCCACAAGCACGGGAGTTCCCTGAATTTCCTGTTCAATGTTTAATATCAGCACACACGTGGGGAAAAAAAACNACATATTTCATTATTATTATTATTGTTGTTATAATAATAATAATAATTATACGTTACAGTGATGTTTGGCATTATAGGGTTTTTTGTTGCATAGAGTTTAAAATATTTGTTTCTTTTTTATTTTTAGTACATTGAATACTGGTACATCGAATAATAGATTGTTGACTGCAGAGATTTACAGAGAAAGGCAAATGCTTAGCAACAGTAATGAGCACACCAAGCTTTTATTTATAGACAGAAGAAGTAGCATTCAGCATTGAGCTGATAGGGACCTGATGGCAATCAATACCTTGTTATGACAACAATATAGCAAAGGCTCTCTGGGGTGTCCTGGTATAATTCATCTTATGAATGAACTCACTGAAGGTGTTACCATGGCTATCACAGCTTCCCATTGATTCCCAAATATCTTTGGAGGAGTCCTCAGCTCTTCTGAGATACATGGTCAGGGAGGACTTCTCACCAGTTATCAAAGAACAAATTGAAAGCCAACCACATCCTAGGCTGCATCAAAAGAAGCATGGCGAGCAGATTGAGGGAGGTTAATCTGCTCCTCTACTTCACACTTGTGAGACTCCACTTGGAGTCCTGCATCCAGCCCTGGAGTCCTCAGCACAGGAAAGACATGAACTAGTTGGAGCAGGTCCAGAGGAGGGTCACAAAAATGCTCAGAGGGCTGGAGCACCTCTCTTATGAAGACAGGCTGAGAGAGTTGGGGTTGTTCAGTCTGGAGAAGAAAAGACTCTGAGGAGACCTTATAGCAGCCTTCCAGTACCTGAAGGAGGCCTACAGGAGGGGTGGGGAGGGGCTTTTTATGAAGGAGTGTAGCGATAGGATGAAGGGTAACAGTTTTAAACTGCAAGAGGGTAGATTTAGATTAGAAACAAGGAAGAAATTTTTTACACTAGGGTGGTGAGGCACTGGAACAGGTTGACCAGGGAAGCTGTGGATTCCCCATCCCTGGAAGTGTTCAAGGCCAGGCTGGATGAGGCTTTGAGCAGCCTGGTCTAGTGGGAGGCATCCCTGCCCATGGCAGGGGGGGTGAACTACATGATCTTTAAGGTCCCTTCCAACCCAAACCTTTCTTTGATTCCATGTTTCTATGAAATTGGAAGCAGCAAACCCATTTTCAGCATTCCATACGCATTGGTCCTACATTCCCCAGATCAGAGCAAAACACTGCAGGGCAGTAATCACTCATCCTAAGGGCCTTCTTTGTTTTCTACAAGAGTAGGAAACATGAGATAGAGGAAAGTTATTGATACAGGTTTTTCTGTGCAGTTTTATCTTTTGTCATATCTTTCAAAAACCAGAGGTATAGAGGTTGTAAAGTGATATTCTTCACCTCTGTGACAGCACCAAGAAATCCTTTATGACTTCTTTTCCATGTGAAATTATAACAAGGGAACGCCAGTGAAAATATTGGCAGAAAAGCAGGAGCACTATAAGCTGTAGCTGTTGCTGCTTAATGATCTCCTATTTCCCTCACAACACTTTCCCAAGCAATGCTGGGGGTTGTTGTGTTGTGAAAGCATGTGTCCTCCTCTCCTTAACAGATGCTGCTTCTTGGGGAAGAGGTTGGTTAAACTAGAAAAAAACCCCACAGTGATGATGTGCATGTTAGTCACCTTCTGCCATCGTGGGTTATTCTAGCATGCAGTTCCATGCAAGCTGGTGCAGGGAGGGAGGGAAGACAACCAGGAATGTGTCATGGGCTGCAGCTGATTATGCAGCAGAGGGGGAAGAAAGCAACTGGAAAAAATGAAATTACTTAACCGGGTAGAAAGGCTGAATCTAGCTGATCCCATTTGGCAGGAGTCAGATGCTAAAACTTGATGCTCTTATTTTGTACTTGCCAGAACTGCTCCAGTGCCACTGTGGAGGGCACAGACAAATGAAGTGTAGCCAACTCATGTACTGGCAATGGAATAATTAGGAAAGCATAAAGCACTATGTAAGTACCATAGCCTCTTCAGGAGAGAACACAAAGCCCTGCCCTTCTGTGCCTGTGAGCTCAGTTTTGCTTCTGGTGCTTGACTGCATGCCAGTGTGGTGTCAGCAGTGCCAGGCCAGGGACTGCAGCCAGGTGATACCTGGCACTGCTACCATTACTCATGGTATCCAGCAAAAAGGCAAGCAGAAATTCTCCTGAAGCTTTGACAGGAGTCAAAGTCCTGTCAGCCCAGGTGGTATATAGGCACAACTGACTTTGGATGAAAAGCCAGGTGTAGAAATTCCCACGTGGCTGTCTTACTCCTCTGTTAAAGTGGGTTAGCTTTCCAAAGGAATTGAGCATGGTTTTGGCACGGAAATTAAGAAAGCAGGCAAGCATGGGACATCAGTGGTGTCATAGGGATTCCAGAGTCCCTGTACCCACTCCTAGCTCTGGTACGTAGGGCAAGTGAGCAGCATGGTGATATGTTGTTGTCCAGCTGTGACAAACCCTGCAGCAGAATCTACTCCAGCCTCCTTGTGCTTCTAACATCTGAGGAATGGCAAGGAGCTTTGTGTTGCTCTCAATAGTGCCAGTTTCTTCCAGACAGCTTGGGCTGCCAGTTGTCAAAGCAGCATTAACATCATTTCCAGAGGAGTGAATAAATGGGGAAGAAGGGGCACCTGTTACTTGCACTAAGTGGGACTGGGGTTGAAGAAAGCAGTAGCTAACAACCTGTTGCATAATTGAGCACTAGAAATTTTTCTTTTTTTTTTTTTCCTGACAATTTTTCAAGGTGGTGTCTTATTTTCTTCCTCCCTGTTACTCTTGTGCAATCTCTGAAGCATGAGATGCAACACTAGGAGTGCTGAGATGATTAATTCTTGTGTGTGAAACAACAGAGAATGTGGTGACGAGTGAAACCTCTGTAGCACCTTCCTCAGCAGAACAGTGAGGAGGGGGCAAAGCTTGGACTTGGTGGTCCCTGGATTTCTGGCATCACCCAGAAGCCAGTAGCAAAGATGGAAAAGAGTGTTGAAGTGTTCTGTGCTGAAGTGAAGGTTTTCTCAGCTACAGCATCTCAGCTTGACTTTTTCCACTTGCTTTTTTTGCCTTTTGGCAACTGCTGTTCTTTCAACTGCTGAGTCATAGAGTATCTTAAGGCAAAATTAAGTGGTTCTAGGGTCTGGTGTGAAAGTATTAAAGTTTCAGAGTAGGCTCCAGGGGTCTTCTCTTGATTTGTTCTTCTTTTGTACTTAATTTTCTTTATATTCATGTGTGGTTTTAATCTAAGAGATGCTGATAAAGACAAAGGGTAGAGGAGGTTATCGCTGGAGTTTGTTCTTGCCTCATACGTTGCCTCTCTTTGCAAAGTTTGTAACACCTAAACTGGTCAGAAAGCAAGAGTTATCAGGAGCAACTCATGTCATCCTTGTCAGATCTTGCTTGCCTTCAGATGTCCTTGAATTCATTGTATTGTGTGGAGTAGGTATATGGGGCTAGGACAGTGCCCAACACATGGTGGAAATGAACAGTTTTATAATGTGTTTGTGTGGATATATGCATGGATACATGCACAAAACTTTAACCCGACCTCATGGGTATTCTGTCAGATTAGCAATGCCTGAGCATTGTACAGCAGTAATCCCCATCACTCTTTCTTGTAAGCTGTTGCTATCACTTGTTTTTCATTTTAATGAGAAATATTGTAGAAGTGATGGGAGTAGCTGCTTAGAATCCCCCTATAAAGGGAATATAACATAATATAATAAAGGTAAATATAATGCATTCATTTCACTTTATGCTGTTTTCTTCATATTAATTGCCCTGGAATCTGCCAAGATATTTGCTTTGTAGTGCCTGTTTGTCTCACATCTTTTAGTTAAACCGAGGAATTCGGTAGGCTGCAGGACGTCCCTTTTGGGTTTCTCATCTATGGCACTTTTGTCTTTGTGTGCCTAGGTCTATGCTTTGCTACTTCATTGTACTGTGTAAACCCATTTTGTATTTCCATTCCACTGCATTGGCATCTGTGCTACAGAAACTGGCTACAGCAACTCCTTACCCTGTTTATGGTGACTGACCTATTTATTTCCATTTATAACTGTCGACTTCAGTGACAAATATATCTATTCCAAACTTTTATAGCTTTGTGAAAGTGCTGACCCAGAAAGACAAAGTGAAGTTATGTTTTAGAAGCTTGGGGATGATTTAAGTATGTTGGTCACATGGAGAAAAATTATACATTGCATCTTTGTCCTTTCTGTGGAGATTAACCAGGACCTGAACGTGGTAGAGTGGCAACAGACAGGGAAATAACCATACTTAGTGATGTAAAATCTACTGGCTGCAGGGGGTAGCCATCCCCATCTGCTGCTCTGGGACTTCCCAATAGTGCATGAAGGGAATAAAATCCATGCGTGTTCCATCTTGAGAAAATTTCTTTGCTTCTGCTTCTTGTAAACATCCTAAATGTGTTCTATAATGAGTGCTTTATATTAATACAGTTGTTAACTCTGCAGAAATTTCAGTGCAGTGAGCCCAGAGAATGATCAGAGGTAGGTGTAATTATTTGTAAAGTAATTCGGACCTGAATTATGAAATATTTGCTTGTGTCATTCTCTTGAAAAGAGAGGACGCACAGTTAGATTTGCATTGACCTTTTCTAGGCAGCCGTTTGACGTTCCAAGTGGGTGGAGGAAATGTGGAGGCGCTGATGTTATCAACACAAGCATGGAAGGGTAATGCTGCTGGAAGCTGAGGATTTCAGTAGAGAGGGGGCACCTACACACTGCACAGCAGAGTAGTGAGTGGTTGGCAGGAGGCAGGAACCACATCCATCTCCCTTTTTTGATTGTGGAAGTGTGTGACACTCCCGTGCAATAAAAGACAAGCAGCTGGTCTCTGCATTTTCTAGCTCACTAGCTGTGTAATGTGGGGTAAACGTCTATGGGAAAAGTGCACATAGTTACCGAGTGAGGGTGGAGGAGCTCCACTGGAAAACAGGCAGGGCAAGGGGATCTGCTAGACTTATTGAGCCCTCATGGCAGAAAGCTGGGCATAGGTCTTTCTTGGAGGCTGTGCCACATCACAGTTTGTGTTTCTTGCACTCCCTGGCTCTGCATCAAATCCTGCCTCTGCAAGCATTAAGGTAAAGGGAGAAGGGATCCTCAAAATCCCATGCCATCAAACTTCGCCAGTTTCCTGTATTTTGGCATCAGCTCAGTGTCCTTTTTCAGGATTGGATATAGTACAGAGAATATGCAGTAAAATTGAGTGGTTTGGTACAGCCAGTGAGTGATCATGAATCCTGCCATTGCTTGTCTGTGGCATATGTCCAAGACACCCATAACTGTGTTGAAAGGTTGTGTCATTCACTCTTTCTCCAAAGGTCACTTCATAACATGTTCTTCTAACTCATTTGAAAGACCTCTAGTAGTGGAGCTGGCTGCCCACAATGCCCTCAGGAAACCCTTGTGTTGCTGCAAAGCTTTTCCTGTTGTCTAACCTTGCTGGCACTTAGGGCCATAACTGCTTGTCCCATCTGCTTACAGATCCAGAGAACAGAGTGCTCCATTCCTCTTCACACCGAGGTTTTGGAAACTGATGTATCTTTTCATGTCTTTTACCTTCTAAGAATGTCACTTCATTCCCTCTTCCCCCAAATCAGTGATGTTTTCCTGACCTCAAGTCATTTTTGTTACTTGCCTCTGGACTTTTTCCAGTTGGCCCACCAGCTCTTCCAGTCGAATGGGCCCCAAGATGCCTGCTCAAGTCTGCAAACAGTGGATAACAGCTGACACTGCACTCTAACAGTACAATGTTATTAAACAATGGTTAAAGCGCTTCACTGTAGATTGCTTTAAAACGCCATAAAATCAGCTAATATCTTCATCTGAAAACGAATTTTAACATATTCTCCACCCATTTGGAAACCAATTTTAACATATTCTCCACGCTGATGTATGTACTAAAGGGGAAACTTCTTGCTTCAGCAACTGCAACAGTCTGAGACTTCTCCCTGGCTGTTTTTTCAGAGAGCATACTGAGCTTGAAGTGCTATTACACACTGTAGCACACTGTATTATGCACTTAACTGTGCATCACTTTCAATAACTCAAGTGACATCATACAGATTGTACTGTGCAATTTAGCATGTATTTCTGTGAAAATATCCCCTACCCACTTGTCATGTTTTGGTTTTGTGTTTTGAGTCTTTTTAGCACAGCAAATCTGATGCAGCTGTCAGTGCTGCAGTGTTTATTAGGTTTCTCTTTTTCCCAAGGAAAAGCTCAGAAAGCATGGGACTGAAGCTACACTTTTGGTTTCTGACACCCATTTTGCTCACTGGAGGGGAAAAGATGGAGGAAGTAGGATTAAAGCAGGACAGGACAAACCATACACTCCAGGGCTTTTGTGTTTGGGGACTTTTTCCAGCACAGCTATTCTGTATGGTTTGTCCTGTCCTCTGCAAGCTACTATCACAGACACCTCTGTTCTGCAAAATACCACCCTGTCTTCTGAGAAGTCATGTAGCACCAAGTCCTTGGTCAGGTTTGACAGGCATTTTTTTTTCAGGCCTGCTAGGAAGTTTGCATGTTCTGGTATGAGAGAGGAGCAATTCCTTCTGCATCCCTTCATTTTGCAACTTTCCAGCATTTACAGTTTGTGACATGAAACCATGGAACTGTTTATCAGATGTGTTGATGGGTTTTAGAGTTTTAAAAATATCAGTAACATGTTTAAGGAAGTAGATAAGTCATCACATTGTGGTCTGGGTCCTTAGTGTTTTATTCTTGGTCTGTGAACTTCTATAGGATCTTGTTTGCAAGAGTTTCACCATAGCTGCAATAACTAGACATTTACTGACAAACTTAACAAAAAAAAAAGA
>VXBO01006283.1:36396-52976 GCA_013400135.1 Rhinoptilus africanus
CAAAAAGTGGTGTTGACATTCATGTGGAGTTGTATGACCATAGGAGATCCAAAAATATTTTTTAAAAAAAGCCAGGTCATATGAATCCCATTAAAATCATGTGAGTGGTCAGTGCTGACTTCAGTGTTTCAGTTGTACAAGACCACAGACATTTAAGTTCCCCATCAAGTTGCTAAATGTAACAAAATCCCATTTGCTTTCAACAGCAGGCTACCATCTATGATGGTCAACAGCAGATTCAAATACAATTTTTTGGACATAATTATGATCTTTCATACAAAGAAGTGGGATATGGGGCCTTTTGAAGTGCTTCTCCAAATTCAGATAGCTGACCTTAGCAATTATGTTGTACTGCGTATTGTCCTTATTAAAAATGGTTAATACTTGTCAGTTATCTGTGTTTTGCAGACCCATAGCTGTGCAGCATTTATACTATAGAGAATCTGTCACTGTTTATCATACAGCTGTTGTAATAGCAGTCATTTCCAGATGATACTTATCTTCAAGGACATCAGTTCCCTGCTTCTCGTGCAGTACGTATTCTAGATGTACTTCCAAAAGGCCAACTGCTTATTATTTATAAATAGTCCAAGCCAGTAATTACTAGACCAGCTTTTGGTAGTTTTGCAAGCTTTATTTCAGGTTGTTTTTTTCCACAGCTAAAATGATGTTGACTGAAGATTAAACTTGCTTCTCACTGAGATACTCTGCCCAAGGCCCACAGTTTTGCCAGCATTTGAGATATAATCATAAAATCATAAGTGTTGCAATTTTAGGTTGATTTCTTTGGCAGGCAGTAGTTTTCAGACCGCCACAGGCAACTCAGTAGTTTTGGATCATCCTTAAATTGATTGTATTGTTTGTGTGCGTTTTGAAGCGGTATTGAGCTCTCAGCTGGCTACATTGCACAAATGCTTCTGAACATTTTAAAATATCTGCTCCAGAATATGCTGGCTCTCAGCTTTAGTTAGAGGTGCCTGAATCCATGTCTATATAGGAAAGTTAATTTGAACTGCAACAGGTTGTGAATTAAAAGTTATTTTCAATTAACATCTTAAATTGGCAGCACTCTCTCTATGTATACAGTGTAATGTAAGGCAGACTGCCACTCTTTTGCTTACACTGAATAATGCTCAATAGGCAATTTCCCAAGGCATGCCTGTATTGACCTGGTTGATTTGGAAATTTTTTGTCTGGGTGCTTATAGGCCAGACAAAATATATGGCAAGTCTAACCTATGGCTTTTTGGATTAAAGTTTTGTGTATTATCTTTAGCTGTTGGAGACCATATATATGTCTGTAGCCCTGCTGAAGTGCTGAAGTGCACACAGTGGAGCAATGTTTTCACTAGAAAGCAGGAAATACAGAGCAGAGCTGTTCATTCATGATCCCTTTTGTGCAGACTGTCAGGACCTCTAGCTCTGGTGTTGTGTAGTTCCCCGGAGAAAACCCAATGAGGGCAGCACACAAAGACCATCCAAATCCCCGAGACACTTCTTGTCCTGTCTCCCATGTGAAGCCTCCATCTGCTTTGTCCCTCCATGTGGTATACGAAAATAGAGGCTCAGTTGTATACTTGTGTTAACGTCCACTTCTACTGGTGCACAGAGATTTGCAGCCTGGAATCTGTAAATGTTTAAAAGTTAAGTCTGCATGTGTGCAGAGATGCTCTTAAAAGAGAACAACAACCACCCACACAGTGGTAAGCTCCTAATAGTGACTAGCCTGGGAGATTCAGACCACTGAAGTAAAAACTCATTTCTCCCAACAGCTTTTTGTCTGTCTGAAATGATCTCCTTTTAAATTTTTATTTTGACGCGTATTTACTTCACACAAAAAAAAGCTTGAAAATTTCAAGATTGTTATTAGGATTGTTATTAGGACTGGGATTGTAGGTCTTCTGTTTGTACCATCTGCAAGGCTTTCTGTATTAGGAGATCCTGTCTGAAGTTGATGAGATTCTATGTATGTCTTTGCAGAAGGGACAGTAAGTATCATATTACAAATTGCAATAGAAATACCCTAGTACAAATGCTTTTTTTCACATTACAGTGCTCCCTGTTGCTCTCCTGGAAGCATATGATTTTAATAAATTGCAATTTGAGAAGGCTTTCTTGCAGCAAGACAATTGTGTGTCTTGTCACCACAGTAGTTTACTGATGTTGCCTTAGCATATCCAACCCATGTAAGAGAGCGCAACAGCACTCCTTCCTCAGGTGGCTAAGACATGAGTAGTATTTAGATTATAACTGGTGCTCCTGAGCCTTTTAGCTGCCACCACACCCCACGCCCCAGACTTACACCTTTCGCTGAAAAGTTTTCAATGGTTTTTAATGGACTTGCCCCTGAAATCAAGACAAAACCCAGTGAACACATAATGAACTCATGAGGTGTCTTCCAGTGCAAATTATCCTGTGATTCTATGATTCTGTGTGGCTTCACTGCAGTGTTAAGTTTATGAACAGGCACTTGTCTAACCCCAACCTAACTGAGGGCTGTCATGTCCATACTGCTATTGCTCATGTCCATTATCAGATACCTGATGTATCTCCCTTGACCGTTAGCAGCAAATTACAGTATTATTACTGAATTCATGGGGACTGTATATTTTTTTCTGTGCAGGCAGGGAACTTGTGGGAATTCATTGGAGATTATACTACACTTCACTGGTACAGCCAATGTCCATGTCATGAGCACAGAGCTCATTAACCTGCAAAATGCACTTGCTGTTGATACATCTGATTTAGCCTAAACACCAGAAACACGCCACCTCCGATTATGAAGAACTCCTTATCAGACAAATTATCTCCTACAAAGCAGCATCCTGTCTGAGCCTCTTGAACTGTTTCCAGTCTCTGAAGTGGCTACGCACCACCACAGTGCTAAATGTAGACATGTAATTTGGGATAGTCTCAGATAACTATCGAGCTAGAAAACATGACAGATCTTTGTTCTTTAGGTAGTAGTTGCATTAAACATAGGTGAAAAGCTTTTATTTTAGGGATGAAAGACAGGGACAGTCCAATTGTATTTCACTTAGTGGCATTTTACAAGTGAAAATAATGTTTTAGGATCACTTCCAGCCTGAAGTGTTTGGAATGAGAGTGGAACAGCAAGGATGCTATACATGTCATTGCTCAAGGGGTTTTAGGCAGAGACCCTACTTTAACTGTAAGTGGAAAGATAGTACTCTGGCGTTCATTTTCACAGACATTTCATTAGTTTAGGCACTAACTGATGTGCATTGCATGTTTTGGAACAAGATGGGTAGAGGGCACACAAAAGTGAGGATCCTGGGCCTTGCCACAGTGTCCCTGTGGGATTCTGGGAAACGCATCCCTGTTGCTCTGTGCCTGTCTTATCTGTGTCCACCTTTGTCACCCTTCCATCTGTTAAGTGTCTACTGCAGCACTAACTTTTGGAATATACACACTGGGAATGATAAAATTTCCCATTTTCCATTACCTGGGTAAATCCTGTCACATGACCATGTGGAGTAAATACTTTGGACCACAGAAGAGGGATGTACCACACCCTAGTCGACCACAGGTCTTTGGTAAGGGTTATTTTTTGTTTTAAAAAGGGTACATGGTATAAGTCTGCTTAGTTCCATGGGTAGAGAACTAAAAATATGGCAAGCTAGCCCTGCCTTTAACATGACAGAATCTCATCTGACATAAATTAGGGCAAATCTCTGCTGAATCTCTGTCACTTTGCACACGTGAGTCATCTGGTCCATTGACTCTCTTTTCTGGAAGGGATCTTCATGGCTCTGGTATGTTATGTCACGGTAGAAGAGCTCTCCTGTTTTCTGAGACATTTTCCTTCTCCATCATTGTGACTGTCAGCCTGTTGGGACATCTGTGGCTTTTTCCATGGTGCAGCAGTCAGCCAGAATGCATCTTTTCGCTTTCAGTAACATCAGTCAAATCAAGGCCTCTAAATTATATTAGCTTATAAACTGGGTTGCTTTTGTCTTCAGCTATTTTAAACCTTTAACAATGTACTGCGTTTACAGAGGAACCTTGCTTTATTAGATTACCCTCTTCAGTTGGGCTGAAATTGTAGTATTATGCCAATACCTGACCACCTCTTTCCTATGCCTGTTAAACTTCTGCCTATGGATATCAGGAAAAATTTTACTTGAAAACTTTAAATAAATCTTTAGCTCAGTAAGATTTTTTTAGAAACAATTTTAGTTTGCCATTTACTTAAATAGAATCAGGTGCTCTTCCATGGAAGATTTAAAGAGAATCTGGTTTATTTCCTAAGTCCTTAATTTACTGTTAGTTTTCCACTATATAACAGTGGGATTCCTTCATGCTGTCATCCAGAGAGAGGGAGAGAAGAAAAAAATGCATGATAAATATTCACAATTCCAGATTTTATCCTTTGTAAACGTGTTAATTCAAATTAAAATCTTGAAAATTTGGGACAAAGTATGTAGGACACTTTAGGCTGCTGCATTTTATTGAAAGTGAGATGAAAATAACATGATTTTTGGACTTGTCATTGGGACTTTGGGCAGCTGCAGAGGAAGGAGCATGAATACTTTTAGCTGCATCAGACTTAATTCAGACTTAGTGGGGCTACAGGTCACTGTATGTGTTAAAGTTCTGTTTATAAATGACTAAGAGTTGTTTAAATGGTTAATTGTTATAGGTCAGTTAGTTGTGTATAACTGTGTGTAAAATCACCTGGAAATGTGCTTACATCCATAAATAATATATCTTTTAGAACTGTGTCGTGCTTGTGTTTGCTTAGAGTATATTAGCCTCTATACAGGTATTTTATAATGCAACAAAAACATAAAACATGACTAAACTCTTCTTCTACTCTTGATGGAGAAAACTACAGTTAGCCAGTAAAGCATGCCTTGAGGTCCCCTAACATTTCAGATCATCCTTATCCAAATGCTACATGCCTTCTGAGCTGAAGGTGGATGTCAGAGTAAAGGCACAGTAGAAAGCCTGAGCATGGGTTTGTTCTATTCTGCCTTCCCCTGAAGATATAAAGCATTTTAAAGAGATTAAGAAGAGCTGAAGTGGAAAGTGAACTAAAAAAAGTGCTGGGTTTTTACAGCCTTTACCTTTACAATTATTCACCGGTGATTGGGAGCCTCACACATCTGTGAAACTGGAGTAACATTTTGCTTTATATATACGATATACAACACCCTGCTCCCAAAGTCTCAGCACTGTAAGAGCAATGGCCCCTTCCTATGGTGCTTTGGTTGGGACTGGTGAGCTCTACATGCACACTGAAATTAAGCAACAGAGGGCAAACTTCTGGAGCATTTCTCAAATGCTGCTGAAATGCCTAATAGCAGATGAGTGAGTTACATTTGGCTTGTTTGGCCCAAATTAGGGAATGTATAAGAGAAGGACACGTACCTATTGGAGCAGGCAACTAAAACAACATTTTATTTTTCCTTTCTTTTGTCAGTAATTGTCCCTTTGCCCTCAGTGGAGCTGTATTGAATTTTTGTCAAGAACAGTATTCAGCAGTTAGTGAGATGATTCGATGTTTAAAGTGGGGCAGGAGTCACTTTGGACCCAAAATGAATTATGTCCTTGGAAATGAAGCACGTTTCATTTCAATAAAGTTCTCATTGACAAAAGGAGCTTTTAAATCAGAGAAGCACCCTACACTGAGCCTAAACAAGTCCTGTCTCAATCTCTACATCGAGATGGGTTTTGGTCCACGTCACTGAGTGAGGTGAATAAGATGACCTTTATGGTCCATTTTGGTCTTAACATTTTCATGTAGTAGTCACCAACAGATACCCCAGTTGAAGTCCCTCAGTAATTCCTACCATTTCTTGCTTTCATATAACTTTACAAGGCACGTATTTTTACCCTGTTTTGTCTTTGCTGCAGAGCAATTTTTCTTTTTGCAAAGGACTCTGCCCTCGAAGTTGCTCAGTGGCTTAGAGCCAATGAGATTTTATCCATTAGTGCTCATACCTTGGTAAAATATGGAAAAAAACCAGGTTCACTTAAAAAGTGAAAATGAAATAATTTATCTAATTCTGATGGTTGTTCTGTGTCTATTGTCTTTAGCATGTCCATTGATGATTTTAGGATGATCATTTCATCAAGTGTGGCAAAAATAAGCTAGGCCTTTCTTGATAAAAATCTAGGAGAGTTCATACAGATCTTTGTTAGGGAATTAGGCACTAGGTATTGTGAACCCCTCAGAGAATTTTTACTCCTATCATAATAGGATGTATCCTGAGTCAACTGCAACAGGAGAGAATCATGGCATACATTGTTTAGATCTATTAAATATCACATTAAGAATTGTCAATACTAGCATTGTGTGTCAATTTTAAAATAGTCCAGCGAGAGGTATAAATGATTCATTGATTTCACAGCATTTTAATTGGAAAGAAATGTTCTGCACAACCAGTTCACTGACAGGGGATATTTTTGGTGACACAGTAGCATAGCACATAAATTTTGCTCAGTCAAGGGCTAGGACATTAGGAGATGGCACTTCAAAGAAAAACCTTTCAGTACTAGGGCTGTACCTTATTTCTTGGCTCTTGCTCAGCAGTGAAACTGATTTATTGGTCAATTCACTCTCGTTGTGTCATTTGTTAAATTTGCTTTTAAATTAAATTCTTTAATTTCTTTCTCTTGCTATAGGGGAGCCTTCTTACTGAGGTAACGATACCGGTATTGATTCCTTCACAACTGAAAGGGAGAGCTCGCCTCTGCCCTTGTGAGCTCTTCCAGGAATGGATGTGGGGACACCTGGAGAGTCATAGGCCAGTCCCACAGGCCGACACCTGTGAATAAGAGCAAAGTCTGCATTTCGGATGAGCATTCTTCCTCCAGGCTTTGTAAGGGAGCCCAGAAGCAACCTTTTTAGAAAGACAGAATTTTTCATGAGTATGATCAACCTCATTTTTATGAGTTAAATGTTATTTCTGTGGAGAAGTTCAAAGACATTGGAATGTGGTGTGTAGAAAGACTTCACACATGGTGCAAGGCAGCAAGACAATAGGATATTCAATCTTAAGGTTGCAAACGTCTTCTAGATTTCAACTAACTGATTGCTAGTTATACCCATATGCTGAATGTAAGATCAGGTGGGTCCTTATTGGCTTTGCAGCCGTACAGATGGCATTTGAGAAGCTTTAAGCTTTGACAAGCTTATAGCTAAGTAACTGAGACAAAAAAAGTTTGTGTGAATGTGAACACATGGATAAAGAGGATGAACTGAAGATCACAAAAGAGTTCAATGGTAAAATAAGGACTAAAAGGTACATTTTTCAAGGTTTCCATCTTTACTCTAATTTTTCTGGAATTGTTCAAGGAATTTCTAATTGTTCTGGAATTATCATCCCTCCTCAGCTCCACAAGCTCTGTGTGTCCTGCTTCATGAGCCAGGATGTCACTATGGCGAGTGGTCTGATCTTAATGGAGATGATTGTGGGTTCCTGGAAACTATGATTCATGTGCCGCGTGGAAGAATTGGTCATTGGAAGCATGCTTCGGTGCTTGGGCCAGTACAATAACTGTTTCCTTTTTAGGATTTTATCTATTTAAAAAGCAAGCAGATACCGTGCTAGCCACAGACCATGCAAAATAATGCTAATGACATGGGCTTTGTCTTTTGATTTGTAGTTACCCAAGGATAAAAAGCCACATATGAGTGATGATTTGTAAAATAAGGAGGGAATCTTCTTGGTACATTTCTGATAAAATATTTATTATCTCTGTCAATCTTTCTTATCATAGCCTCTTTCCAGTATCTTCAAGAGGAGAAATAAACCTGCTGAGGTTCCTTTTTATATTTTCCAGGCATGGATCCACCAGAGTTTCCTCTTCTTTTAGAAAGGAACATACATGGAGAAATTTGTGTTCACTAGGCAAGTGAAAAGACACTTGGTTTCTAAATTAGCCATTCCAGAATCTATTTAAATGCAGATTCCCAAAGTTGTAAGTGAAATTTGGAGACAACATGTTCCAGATTTAAGTGTTACATTATTTATTTTTAAGTTTCAGTTTAAGTTTTCACCACAATGTCGTACTAACACCTCACAGTGAACCATATGAGGTGTTTAGTAGTTACACCTTGTTTGTGAGCTAGTTCTTCAGCACTGTATTTTGGTGAGGACAGACTTACACTCTGCAAAACACATCCTGGGAGAGACTCTGGTGAATGCATAACAATTCATAAAGCTGCTATGGCTGCTACGAGGACATGAGATGTAAATATCCACATCAGAGTAACAGGTGCATTTGGAGAAATGGGGTCCCTGAAGGCTGCCAACCTACTCTATAGTCCCCAAACAGGATCAACTTTTTATTGATATTGTCAACAATGTTCTTTTAGACTTTGTAGGCTTTGAGGATGTCACACAAACTGTGTCCTTCATAGCACAGACAAACAAAAGATGCAAATGTACGGCAAGATGTTTTTGATGTAAGGAAAACTTTATGCTTTTGGTCAGGGTTTCCCTTCTGTTTTTAGCTCTGCCTGACTACACTATTGCGGAGTTCCTTCCTCACACCCCTCCCTGATGCACTCCTGGGGAAGGTCTTGGTGCAGCCCTGTGGCTCTGCTTTTTGCAAACACACAGCATCTGCTGTCACAGGTAGGAAAGAGGAACGAAATGGAGGCAGGGAAGCTGTTGACATAAGTGAAGGCTCTGACATCAGTCCTTTTAATTAGGTGGAGAAAGAAGAAAGCTAGCAAATATTTTTAGAAAGCAGGATGCTGGGGAAAATTACCTCATGCTTGAGATCTCTGGGTTTTATCATTTTAAGCTCTACAGTGAAAAAAAATTGAAATAACATCTTTCTAATTCTTTCCAATTCCTTATTTATCCCTCGCCGTTTTTCCACCGTTTCTCAACAACTGGATTATTCAGGAGCTTTAATCAGAAGTTAATTCCACTAATTTTGTATTGCTTACCTGTCTACTGCAGATCAGTTGCATGTAATTTGACACCCTCCAAGACTGATTAAAAGAAATCAGAGCCAAGAAGAAGGGACAGGATGGCGGGGGGGGAGGCGGGAGTGGAACTAAATGCACTCAAAGCCTGCTTTTCCCTGCTGCCATAGAAGCCCAAGGTAACTCTCCCAAATTTCAGTATTGCTCTATTATCATCTGTGCCCATGCCAGAGCAGCCGGGGACTTCAAGATGAGCAGAGGTGGGCCAAAGCTCAGCTCTCATGAGTATGACCAAGTGGGTCTGACCCATAGCTCATTGCTATCAACACAAAATCACTTTTTGACTTCAGCTGGGCTTGGATCAGCCAACAGAGTGCACCAGTATTGGTTTTATGATTCTCCAAGGGTTTCTGCCTCTAACTCTGCCCTGGCCTTATTTCTCTTAGGGCAAAGCCTAGGTAGCCTGCTCAGGGCCCACCTGGGTACTATGTCTGGAAGAAGCCACCAGGCCTCCTCTGAAAAGGAGAGCTTCACACAGGAACCTATTTTTGCTGCTGATCCCCCCAGCTTTACATATTTATTACTGTTTGGTTGACATGGGTGTGTTAGAAAAATGCCTGCATGCTCACAGCCCTTGTACCTGGCAGCCCACAGCAGCCCAGTGCAAGAAGGGTGCAATATTATCACAGTTAAACGAGTTAAGGACAGATCACCTGAGGTATAGTTACTGGTCTTTAGCCCATAGGAGAGGTTGCAGTGCAAAAAAAACTAGCAGAGAGAGAGAAAATGAAATGCATTTTAAAAATGAAAAGATATAAATTGCCAGACTGAACAAAATGTTTACCATCTTGATCATCTTGGTTTTCTGTTGAGTGCTCCACCCTTTAACAGACAGTATTATTCAGGAGGTAAGAGAGTTCAGGAAAGGCTACATCCTCAGCTGAGATTGCCCGCAAGCTTGCAGAGATTACATTAAATTGGGAAAAGGTTATGTAAATTTTGAAGATCCCTCTTTGGTAATCATGAATATTACAATCATGGTTTTGTACTCTGGTTTCCTAAGGAAATGAGGATTAGAAGGTTATGCGTAGGCGGGTACCTCAGTCAGTAAGTCTTTCTGCTTTCCCTTTGTCTCCTAAATAACATTTGAGCGAATGAACTGTATACACCAACAGGATAGATTGTTCTCTTGGATTGGGTCTGATGGCTGCTTGGCCATATGCAGAATGCAGCAGTTCCCATAAATAACCGTGGCATTACAAAGGGTTTAGAGCTGTGATCCAGAGAGAAGTGCTTTCTCATGTTGCGTAACAATCTGGACAACTCATGTGAATTGGCATAGCTTCTTCTGCACCCTGTAACCTACAGTTTGAGCCCAGCATTTGTAAAGCAAGGAAACGAAACCCATTATTTTTCATTACAGCTCAGACATATCTATTTGGCACTTGAACAGCTTCTTGAGAAGTACAGGTGATAGATTTTTATTGCAGCTAAACCATTTATCCCTACCTAGGCACACATTTTGAGAGGAATATTAGTTGCATTAGTGCTTTGCAGATGAATTGAGGTTGTTTACCCTTGTGTTCAACTGGCCATATGCCGTCCTTCATTGATTGCAATGACTACAGTGCAAAACAGCTTTCTTTACACTGCTCATGTAATGATGATCAGAGACCCAAATTCTGCCTTTGTTCTGCAAATGCAACTCCCATTAGAGGTGGAAGTCTGTAAGTTTTGGTGCTCCAGTGTGCAGTGTCCCTCAGCTTTGATTGTGAATCAGAAAGTCTTTGAATCTTAACTGGTATATGTAATTATTTTGATGACTTTGTTGACTTAAGTAATTACATGCTTGAGTGTTTTGTTGAATTAAAGTCTAAACTGTAATCTTGCTTATTTTATCTAGTCACTGTTCATTGGATTCGAAGTACTTTATTTTAAGGTTGAAATATCTAGCTGGTCAGATGGAGTGGCTAGTGCTATGTGTAGTGATGTGCTAGAAACAAGGTTGCTCAAAAAAAAAAGGAAAACTGCTTTCTGGGAGCTTCTTAGCTTGCTTTCTATAGAGACAGTTTCTATAGAAACTTTGAGTTTTAAGGTGCAGATCTACAGCTTTACCTATTAAAACATTTGTGCAAAGCAAGAGTGGGTTACTGCACTGTTACAGAACCAGTGAAACCAACCAATCTTTCCAGTGTAGGACAGCTACTATCAGTAAACAAAATATGGCAGTGTACACCTCTTGCAGGGTGTCCTGTGTGTCAGTTAGCTGGCTGTGACCCAAAAGCCTCCTTCCTCCCATACAGAGAAATCTTCCTTGCTNCTTTGCACATGTCAGTTGATGCATTTGGAGGACTTGAATTAGGGATTTGTGTAACACTATGTAGTTTATGGATCTGGCTGGATGAGCGGTTCAGCTTCAAGTAGTGCCTGGAGGTTGCTTTACCCAAGGTGCCTGAAAAGAGGTAGATGGAACAGATTGAAAAGGCACTGATAGGTTGTGTAAGCAGTGTTACTATGACTGTCTATGGCTGAATCTAAGCAGCGGTGGCTTATCTAGCTAGGAAACCCCTATGTGATGTAATTCTCATTTCTGCAGTGAGATATCTCAGTCTATGTCCATATGGCTGATCACAAGCTCTGTTTTGTCTTCTCCATCAAAGACGACTGTATACCTTTATAGATCATCCTATTAAACAGTAGGAACACACTCTAAATCCTGGGGCGTAAACTGTGTCCTTGCCCATTCAAGAGAGAAGCCGAGTAGTTTTCTTCTTTCTTCACTCTTTCTATTTTATATGTCTGGTATTGGGAGGGTTGTTCATACCCTCAGAACAATGCACACAACCGGGAGCACGACTTCAGCCTTAGATGCTCCCCAAAAGGTTAAGTGTTGATGAATGTTTGCCTGTGCAGAGACTGGAAATGAATGTAGTTATCTGTCACACATTCTGTTCCTAAAACCCTTTAATCTTTTTATATATAGGGCGAAGATGGTAAAACTGAAACCAGTAATGCAAATACCAGTGTTTGTTTTCTGTGTGGTCTTTCTTATCTGAGTGGGTTAGCAAGAAATCAGAGTACTAACTGTATTTTGAAGGCTACTTAAATCTTGGAGATAGCTCAAGATTTGGTTGCTTTTTATTGGGGCAAGAAGAAAAGTTTAGAGATGATCTAGAGCTTACTAAAGACTGGTATCAGAGGTAGAGAAGTTACTGAAATGGCCATCTCTACTAACTCTGTGAGACAAAGGCTATTTAGACAATTTATTTACATGACACTTGTTACCTGCTGCTTGCAATGAAACCAGATTCTGACCAAGGAAAAGGGCAAAACTTTCATGCCTTGCAGCAGCCAGATGCTGTCATACCCAGGGTGTGTATTAGCTTACTGTTGGGGACAACACATTTGTGGGAAGTGGCCTTTCTTTGTTTCCTTCATCCAGAGAAGACATATGTAGAGTTACAGGGCGAGGGAGTATTGCAGAGACAAAGCAGTCTATTCAGTCTGGATCTACCTTTGTTCTGGAAGCCTTCAGAGTTTAGACAGTGAAGTGAACCCTATGCTAGACTAAGATAGAAAAGCAAGCAGGGAAGCTACAGCACTGTCTTGCTTTCTAGGCATAGGAGAATTTGAGCACTGGCGTCAGGAGGAGTTATTTCAGACCAGTCCATGACTGTATCACTGAAAGTCTGAGACACTCAATCCGATCAGTTAGATAATTCAGCCTTTAAAATAAAATGCTTCTTTGAGTCTAATGAACAATGCCCAGCTATAATAAGTATGCTTACAATTTAATTCATGTGTCTGCCTTCCCTTTGGAACCAAGTGTCTTAAACGCACCCATCCTACAGCCAGAAAGGGAGACTTGACTATCCCATTCATTCCCTGCAGTGACGCACCCTCCTTGCTTCATTCAGCAAATCCATCACTACAGGAATTATTCCTCTGTCCTTATTCAGGCCAGCAACCAATGGTGCAAGTGGAAGAAGCCTGCTAGGAAGATATCCAGGCTTTGCTTTAACTCCAAGTGATAATGAATTTGCTACACACCCAACCCACACTTATCATAGCTAATTACTGTCACTGCTTAAGAAGCCCTTCTCTATCTGCCCACTTGGCTTCTGTTCTACCTTTGTGGATGTTTGGTGAGACTGAATCCCTGACCTGCTGCCATACAGGGATGTTTGTGCAGCTCTCAATAAATTTCTTATGCTGCATTTCCCATCAGCTAAAAAATTTCTGCTGTTGCCTGGGAGAAGAGCTTAGCTCTGGTGAAGGGAGGTTTTAGGGAGAGCTTGGAGTTCTCCCAAGAAACAGGCCTTTTTCATCCATGTGTTCACAAATCTGGAAGAGGCAGCAAATGGAGCATCAGCGTAAGGGACCAAGAAGATGAGCTCCTGGGCTATGTTCTTCTCATTCCATGTATCAGATAGCTTAAAGCTTTTGGTCTTTGAGAACACTGGTATACTGATTCCTTCTTATCTCTCAGGCAGTTCTAGAACTTAATTAATTAACATTTGTGAACTGTGAACACTTCTTCTGATAGGAGCTATTACGTATCAGAGTGAAATGTGAATAATCTTGGCATAGTCAAATTAGATAAATTTTGGTAAAGGTGAAAAGAGAATGAGTGACATTTGCTACATCATAGGGAATATCTTGGGTTATTTCAAATGCTGTAATCCTTCTTTTATGGATTTCTGGGCTATTTTTATAATACTAATTCTGATTAAAAATACTAAGTCTGACTGTCAGCTCTAATCCATGTTTCATCCTTGCATATCTAGCAGTGTTAAACACTCTGATTATTTAAAGGCGTATAAAAACATTTCCATGCTGTAGAAACTTCTGAGGAAACATCCAAGCTACACATGTTTCTCCTCTTCTGTGGTGTGAATAGTTTATGGAGCTGCACAATCCAGGGTGGCTGCTGTATTTCATATATTGACTTGAGTTTGAAAGTAGCCAATTTAGTTTTTAGCTGTTTGTTGCTCTGATATAAGTGGAGCTCAGCTGTGATTGTCCACTGATATAAAAAATGATTTGCCCATTTCTAGTTGTAGTTTTCCTTTTTTCTCATTATGGTAGCTGCTTATCTCCACTCTTAGTAAGTTAAGCATCTGTATAAAAGTGGGCTGGAAATGCCTCCCCCTAAATAGGTGAGGCTGAGAGGCTGCTGCTGTAGCCTGTTCCCTGTGGAGGGTACAAATGCTTCAAGCCTCCTCCAAATTACAGACAGGCAAAAGAAAGTTTCACCAAACTACTTAGCAGCATGTAACTCTCCATAGCAACGGAGAGACAGGCACAAGTCTGGAGTCATCCTGCGTTCTTACGAGGTTTGAAGTTACAGTGTGCCCCACTTTGACTTGTGTTTTGAGCTGTCTGTACTGCAAATAGAAACGTACTTTGCAGTAATGAATTTTATGTTTTGATACTTAAAAGGCTCAGCTAACCTTCCCAAGCTGCACAGCTGCTCTGAGAGGGTTTTCAGCCACAAAGTGTGAATTCTTTAGCACTGCTTTACAATTAAAATGAGAAAAATCTCCCCAAAAGAAGGTTTTTAAAAAGATGTAAGTTGGTGTTAGTTTTCAATATCCTGTGTGTAAAAGACACACTTTTTTTCTCAGTTTTCTAGTGAAACCTCATTTGACCATGCAAGAAACAATTAAGATAGTATATGTTGTTCTGTTTCATCTGATCTTCAAATCATTTAGTGGCTGGAATTAGGGTTTTTTTGGTTATTTGTACTGAATGATAAGGACTTTGCTGATTATGTGTGCGAGTAAGCACAGCAGACAAATTATGAGGCATATAAAAGTGAGAAAGGGCTAATAAAGTATGTGAGGAAGAATGTTCTTAGTCCTACAGAGTTTGGCAGCCATATGTAGTGTGATTTTCTGATATGGACAGATGGAAAAATAGTAATGTAAAAATGTTACACTAGAAATCGCCCAGTTCAAGTCTTCATCTGCAAGTTGTCTTATAACTTCAAATTCTTTATTTCCATCTGATACATTACTATATAACAAGTGCAATCTTATAAACTTCCTTAGTAGAGGATAATGGGATTTATTTGCTATAGGGATGTGTGTAGGAAGATTTCAGAGAGTATACTGCATTTCAATTTTGTAGTTAAAGCCTGAAGAGTGGTTTGAAAGCAATGCTTTTCATTAAACATTTAAGAAGCCTCTGCTGTAGGTTTGCCTGCTGAACAGCTGTTTGTATGCTAAAAACAGATGAGAAGTGCATAGATCTCTTTCTGTGATGATAACACAGTGCCTTGGGACCCACACTGTTGTCTTGCTTGGACCATCTGGATGTAATTCAATCACTCACTACTCACCTTCCAGAGTGGGGCACTTGCTTAGAAATTAGTCTTATGCTTCAACACAGTATATTCACTGAAGGAATGTTCCTTTGTACTGGGGTCGTATATGGGTTGTACAGCCAAAGGAGAAGGGAGATGAATAGAAGTAATCATGATCACTTCAGTGCAACAGAAGTACAGGCATGGAGAGAAGGGGCAGGGGGATTATGAGGGTACAGATGCTGCCTTTTTTGAGGACACAGGCAATGTCTGTTTTGAAAGCACAGATGGTGGTTGGGATGTAGGAATCTGTAGAAAAGCAAGACTTAAAAGTCTTCTTCAAGTGGGCTGTGAGTTCAGGTTTCTCTGTTTTCAAGCACGCTTATAGGTAGATTTTAAAAGAGCCTGGGTGACTCTTCAAAAGACGTGGTCAGCACTTTGTGCAAAACCCAGGCTCTCCCTCTCACACTGTCAAAGTCAGTGCAGTCACTGGTTACTTTGAAAACCAGTGTCCATCTATCCTAGAATTATAATAAATTTTATGGCAATTGTGTTCAAATAAATGCATTTTTTCACACACAGTAGTAACTGTGTAAGTGTTCTTTGCCACTATTTGATTATTTTTCCCCAGGTTGGCCCTTTTGTCATTAAACAGAGCCACTGAGTGACTGTTGCCTGCTGACCTTTTTTTCATGATGCAATGGATCAGTCTCATTGTTCCATCACACAACTATGAAGCAAACAAGGCTACATCAATAAGATGGGCTTATTTTTAGCTTTCTGCAAGCTGCCTTCTGCTTCTTGGCTCCCATCTCTCCAGGCAGTTGGGAGATGCGGTCTTCCTCTCTCAGAGCCCCTGGTGATTACACACTGTCTGTTCTGGAGTTGGTGTCCTTTCC
Organism: Rhinoptilus africanus; assembly: GCA_013400135.1. Lineage (NCBI taxonomy): Eukaryota > Metazoa > Chordata > Aves > Charadriiformes > Glareolidae > Rhinoptilus > Rhinoptilus africanus. The sequence goes on from VXBO01006283.1 coordinate 52,510, forward strand.
CCAACTAAGAACAAAGATATGATTATCAGCAGTGGATACCTTGAAGCCTTAGGCTCCCCAGATGAAAACTCGTGCCAAAACAGGTGACTGTCTATTCATTTCCATTTCATACACTTCTTTCTTCTCTGAAATGACTAAGAGTAGTTGCCCTGATCCTAAAAGCCATCACAACAAGGAGCATTATGGAGTGCATGTCATGTAAAAATAGTCATAACAGGTCAGACTAGTGTCCACTAAGCCAAATGTCCTGTCTCCAAACAGGCACTCTTGTACAAGAAATTGCAAGCACGGAGCAAGTACATGATATTGCTTCATTGAGTGTTGCCTGAATTTTTGGAAAGTGGGACTCCTGAGCTAGATGTCGGGTATTTGTGCTTAGACTTGATCAAGTCCTCATCAAGGACCTTATTCTTTGAATTTGTTCAGTTGCTTCTGGAGCCTGCATTTTTGTTTATTTTATTTTATTT
>VXBO01006285.1:1678-30285 GCA_013400135.1 Rhinoptilus africanus
AAAGGTATAGTGCTCACATTGAAGTGCCCATCTTCCCATTTCATTTCAGCCAGAAGGAATACAGTTCAGGCATTCCGAGATTGCTTCAGAATGTGAACCAAAACACAATAAATGGGAACTGTCAGGAGATTTCCCATTCAAACTAAAACACTCATGTAGATGCACGTGTAAGCCTTCAGTGTAAATCGTCTCCTATTAACCATGAAAGAATCAGAAGAATGAAAACAATGAGGAAAGAGAGTTTCTGGATATTTCAGGTATAGCAAAAGCTCTGTTTGTCCCTTTTACTATGTCAAATATCAGTAGGCCTGATGATGAGGTACAGATTTCTAAAAGCAAGCTCATTGTTTTGCTTTTCTGTGATAAACTCCAGGAAAGCCAATTGTTAAAAACATAAATAGTCAATTATTTGAATCACTTACTGTTTATTCAAGCAGTTAGGATAACTCTACCTGCTTGCAGGCTCGCTCACATCTCTCTGAAAAAGTGAGATGATACTCATAATTGCCCTCTTCTCTCTTCTCCTGTGGAAGGCATCCTATTCCATCTTCACAGGTAAGAGAAAAGTGACACTGAAGAGGAGAGAAATTGAATAACAAAATAAAAAAAAATACTGCTAAAAATACAGGATCAGGGAACAGGCAAGACTGGTTTTCCCTGTATTACTGGTCATTTTTCACAGAGGTAAAAGCATACATTATTTCTCTTGAGCAACATGGGCTGCCTGGACTATACTACCCCAAACTTTTTTGTAGCTTAGGAGGTAGCTTTATAGCATGACCACAGAATAATAAATACTCATTCCAATTTTTTTTCAGGTATGGTCTGTCCATCTTTCTTTCCCTTTCTGAGTGATGTACTCCCTTTCAGAGCTTACCATACTCTAATAAATCCTATAAGCAAAAAAACCCCAGACAATGTCCTTCCAAGTCAGCGGAACTGACAGCTCATATCTGCCTACATGGTGTGTCTCCATGTTGTCAGGGGAAGTTCTTCTTGGACAGTGTATCACTTAAAAGTACTCAGAGAATTTAGGCAGCCAGCTACATTTTGGTGGTTTAACAAATAGTTGGTCCTCACTTCATCTGCTGTATTTTCATACTTTTACTCCACAGCAAATGTTGAATTAATCTACTTCACAGTGAAGTGGAGCTTGAGTAACACTCCTTAGTGTCCATGTAGGAGTGCTAAGAGTATACTCATGGCCCGTTACTACAAAAGCATTGATGCTCAAGTGACATGTTCACCCCTATCGTGTAGGTATACTTCGAAAAAGGATGGGGAAATGGAAATACCACTAATCTCAAAGATAAAGTGAGCAGCACCAAAGTACTAAGTGCCTTGCTTAGTTTTGAAGAAGAATTTTGGAACAGACCTTTTTCAAGTTCCAGTCAAATGTCATAATCACACATGATTATTTCAGGAAATAATCAGACTTATGATTATTTCAGGATTTCAGAAAATTCTGAACTGATATATTCTTTCTCTCAAGAATGTTCTTCCACAGTATAGCAGCAATTGAAACATCACCTATAGCAACAGTAGCCATGGGGAAATATTTTTTCTCCAGCGGTGAAAGCACACCACTATCTCAAAATGTAGTGCATACGGTTATCAAAGTAAAAATATCTCATGATGGTGCTTACCTGCAATCTCTTAATGCATATTTTAGGGGTTTAGATTTTTAAATGACACTCTTTGAGTTTAATAACATCATTTATGATTTATTTACCTCTCATTACTCCATGGATGATATTGGGTTGCCTTAAGCATTTATATCAGCTACATAAATAATCAGCAAAATTACTTTAGGAAGTATTATATAGTTGTTTCCTTTCTTCACCTTTTGGGATTTAAATAATCTCAAATTATTATGTTTTGAATAATTTTTTAACTTCTTACAATTAGATATTGTATTTTGTTTTCCTTATGACAGCTTTATTTCTTTTTGTGGGAGCTATATGCACTCTTCTTTGGACTTACAAACCCAGCTTGGTTATTGGATGTGCATTTTCCTTCCATTATCTTCTTTTGCGTCACAACCAATAAGACCACTCATGCTATCAAACACCATATCATATGCTGATACTGAGCTCCAATAATTTAAACCAAAGAAAAATCCATCCACCCATTTGTGTATAATTAAGTTCTGCTTCAACACTACAGACAACAGATCTTTTATGATTAGCATCCTATCTGTAAGCAAATTAAGCTTAAAGAATTGATTACTGATTACTGTCATTAAAGTAATACTACAAAAAAAATGCACAAAATAGTAAAAGAATGTTAACTAAGTTTCACGGCTATTAGTCATTTTAGTCCTAAATCTGATAACCCAAAGATAACAACACTGATGATACAGGGGGAAAAAAAATGTTTCTGAGCAAACAATTTTTCATCTAATAGAAATGTATTTTTTAGCATTCATTATACCGCTCATCTATTCCCTGGAAACTTGGGCGCTAAGTTTGAAATAAACTAAAGATATGGCAGTAGGTCCAGTGTTTTTTTTTAAGTAAATGTCAAAGATATGATTATACTAAATCTGATGAGAAATTTAAGAGTTTTGTATGCTGTCTCCTGTCAAAACTGTGTCAGACAGAGAAGAAAAATGAGATAGATAGATAGATCTAAAACAGGAGAGAAGAGGAAAAGAAAACAAACAGTCAACAGCTTAGTGGTTAGGATACTTATCTATGCTATAAAATCCTACTTTCAAGTACCTGGGCTGAGCAGGGATTTAAATCTGTTTTCCACATCACCAATGAATACCTTATTCATTGTCTTGTAGGTTCATACGTTCTCTAGTTTGATCCATAAATTCTTTTCTGGGCTTCAGTGAAGTGTTATGGCAACCAACAACTGCATCTCATGAACCTCATGTTAAATGAATTAACATTTTCCACCAAAAAGGGCAGAAAATTGCATGAAAAAGTCCTAAATTATCCTTTTCTGTAAAATCAACTTAATGCAGTTACAGTATCTCACAAGACAGGTAAAATAAATTGCTAATATTTTTTGTTGGATATAGTAAATCATTCTACAGGCTACCACTCACTAATTGATAATATGAAAAATAAATCAGCCTTTTGATAAAGTAATTTTAATTACATGCTGTAGTTACATATTCTATATTATTCTTTGACCCAAATGTGTAAATATATTTTGCAAAATAAGATATTTGGTAAGAGATCTATGGTTATGACTGTCTTCAGAAGATGTCATAGAATACTTGATACCGACAATGTATGCAATTCAGTAAGAAAATGTGTTCAAAATGCTGGTTACCAGTTAAGATTCTCTAGGGGCCTCGTCCAAAGCTTATTGGTATTAGTGGAAATATTCATACTGCGTTTAGCAGATTTCAGATAGAATCAGACTCCAACACATTAAAAATTACTAGTGTGGAAGAGCTTTTTCTTGCTAAAAGCACTGGAGGCAAATACGTTAGTTCAAAACCAGTGGGGCATCATTCTGAAGTAAATCTATAATTCTAAAGTAGAACATGTGCGTGATAGGTCTGAACAGTAATTTAAAACAGATTTGAATTGGACTAGCACACTTAACTGACAAGACTTGGGATTATTCTGTGCTCTAAAAAACATTTTAATCTGCATGCTTCCTGTTTTTCTAAGACTAGAGATCAATTTGGGGCATTTTAGCACAGTACATTACTTATTTCTGTTTCAGATTCTAAAAATTGCTTTGAAGTATATGCCAGAAGCAAAATTATTTCTGCCCATAGATGAAATAACTCATTCTCTGTGGCTTCCTCAGATGTGGAGTCAATCTCTGCTCAGGAAAAATATCATTTTTAAAAATAGGATAATATGAAACTCATAATTTTAAGTTTAGCGCTTAGCATTCAGGAAACATTATGGGCTAAAATGCAGCACACAGTCACAAGCTCTTCTGACGGAGACACATCAAAAATGGTCTGTCTCATTTGGGTACAATCTGCTCTGAGAAATAGAGAAAGAGGAAGGTCTGTTGCCCATTACATACTATGCCAATGAAGAAGTTTACTTGAATCCTGCTGGATAGGTGGTTATTAGAAAAGCATGAGGGTGTTTAAAAATTTGTTCTATTTCCAGTTTTTTTTGACCCTTTCTTAATAGTGCAAATTAATGCAAAATAATTTGAGCTTGTTACCTCATTGCCTGGTATTCTCAGATATGTAACGTATAACGTGCCAAAAGAAGGGAGGATTGGTTTATTTATGCTTCAGTCCCTAGCATGAAAAGAGTTCAGGGTGATTTGTTGTCTGCTGGTCTTGAACAGCTGCCTTGCTAGCTGGTGTAAGGTCTTGTGGCAGGCTTTCACACATACACTGTGATCAGGAGCAGTACACAGTCTGGCCCTGTGTAGATTCAGAGCAGTATATAAATAGAAGATGTAAAATTATGCTGTATTTGAAAGAGACATTTAGTTCAGACCATCACAACTATAGTCACATTGCTACTATCTGGTTTTCAGAACAATTTCTTGACAATTTTCTGCATAGCTCTAAATTCTGAAATATTATGAGATCATTGCAATGAAGTGTTATGTCACCATCTTTTCTGTAGAGGCACTGAGGGTCACTTATATCTTCCGATGTTAGTACAGATTATAAGGAGGTTTCATATAAAGTTGAGGCAGGACATGTTATCACTAAGGATGGGATCTCTGGATCATGCTGGAAACAGTTCTACAGTTATCCAGGATATCAAAAGGGTTTCATCAGTGGCCAAAGTGAATCTTTGAAGCTATTAATTTTGCCACCCTTTTGTTCCCAACCTTCCCAGACTTAGTACAAATCCCACAATCCTTTCCTGGTTTGAAGTTGGGAGGACACGATTTGCTTTTAATAACCCACCATTGTAGCTTTTGTTTGCATAAAACATTAGTGAATTTGGTTGATGATATAAAATCTGAGGTACAGTTAAGAATAAATATATTAAACGTGGAAATTAATCTGACATTCTTTTCTAAGCATCCATATTTCTGTAGAGTATAAACCGGATGTACTGATAAATGCTGTAGAATACCATGTATGAGAAAGTAGTATAGACTAGAAGATGCTTATCCAAAATTTGAAAGGTGTTTACCTCATTTAGTTGTATGTGGCGTAATGTTTGGGAAATGAAAGTATATAGAATATTCTCTTATGGGATTTATTTGTGACTTTGAACCTCTGTCTGGACCCAGATATGCACAGTAAACGTGAAGGCTCTTTTGAAAAGTGCAGTTGACAATAGAAATGTACCTTCCCAATGAGGTATTTACTAAAGCTGTTGGAAGCTCAAAGCCTGAATAAGCAAAACAGACGCAAAAGTTGTCCCAGTTACAGTTCAAGTGTGATTCTGCATATTTTTTTATAATTAGATAGCATATTGGAATTATAGAATTGTGATAAAGAAAGATTTGTTAAAAACTGTGCTGCCCTGATAGTTTGCAAAGAGTTACTGAAAATAAGTTAAGTGTGAAGCATTTCCCAGATGGTTAAAATTCACTCCAAGGAATTTAAATTGATACTCAAAATGTTGCTGTGTTCATGAAGCTTCTTTTGCATCTTTAAAAAGAAAATTGCAATGTACTCTAATCACTGCCAATTGTACTGTAATTTATTACAGGGAAGATTAAATGAACGCAAAAATTGCAGGTGGAAACTTGATCTCTGCCTGCATTAAAAACTTGCAGTATAATATTCTCATCTTTCAAGTTTTGACCTATTTCTGCTATATTATCATGAAACTGAGCTTTCTTCAGGGAAATATCAGTGAAACATCATGCCCTTATCAAACAACTGTCAGTGTTAAATTAGTTACGGAGACATTTCCTTCAGTGTAAGCAAGATTTCTTGCAGTCTCTTGTTGTAAGGATTAGTTTCTAAAAAATATTTTTAGTCAAAGGATTCATTATTGTGTTTGAAATATTTGAGTCTGTTTAGGATAACAATCTAGTATAAGCCTTTCTTTAAATTGCTTAACATTGCAATAGTCTTACCCTTTTAAATTGTTTTGCTGTCTAAAGTACTCAATCGAGGGTTACCACTGGACTTTTGTTTTTCCCAAAATTTTCCATAAAGTTTTGTTATCTAACATTTGGTATGTGCTTTATGCAAACTGAGACAGTGCAAGTAATGCTTACTTGATTAATTAACAGAAACATACAGATTTAATTTGCTATTATCAGCATAATAATCAAAAATAATTCATATAATAAATAGCAGATTCTTTGCCAAATGTGACCTGCATTGAAAAAACAAAATTAAGTACCTCCATAATTAAAATAGCTATAAACTCAATGCAGAGAAAGATTTTTCTTAGTTAAGTGAGTACTTGTGCATGCTCCTGCATAGACATTCCCTGTTTCCCCAGGATTTCCAACACAGAACTTCCATGTTTTATGAAAAACAAACAAAACCAAAATGACTTCAGCTGTGACTGAGCCTAATTCTCTCCTTGCTCATGCATCATTCAGAAGCTGATCACAGTTTGACCCATATAGGTCACTATAGTTGGTCTATCTAAAATACTAAGCAAGGGAAGTATATTGTTTAATTTCTATGCCAGAAAAATACGTGATGCTGCTCATAGTCTGCTGAATAGTTTCCAATGTTTTTCTTTAGAGGTAGCTGCTGTGGTAGTTAAAATGCGTTTCATGATATTTGGATCAAAGCAGTTGTATGAATGACTGCGCTTCTAATTATTAATTTATTATGTGCATGTTGCAAGGAGAGTTGTTGCATACATTTCTGTGTACAGATATTACAGCATTGTGAAAACATGCAATATAAGCCTTTCAGTTTGTCATACTGGTAAATGAAGGCATTGTTTAAAGAAGATTGTTCTGTTTTGTTTTTTTAAAGCTGACAGTAAAATACCTGAAAAATTGAGAGATTAATCCAATTAATTTTATAAAGCAGCCAAAGATGAGGCTCTCACAGCAACCATATTTTAAAATAAAAAATATAATACAGAAGTATTAATTTCCATTTCTCTTAAAAGCTGAAATATGGAACCAGACTTCTTGGGCATTTATATCAAATATGGAGAGCAAGAAAGGCATATATCCAACAGCAGAGGAGTATGTCTGACTTTAAGCCAGCCTGTGTCACACCAGTAAACTAGCAATTGTTTTATCTTTAAAGAGACATTAAGCATAAAATATGTCATTCAACCACTATAGTAGGTGACATATTTATTTTTAGATTTCTTATTGGTGGAAATCATACATAAAAAGTCAAGTCTCTATTTTTAGCATGTAGTTGAGAAACTAGGTTAAATGCTGATTCTTAGACTTTTACATTTAAACTAAGCTATGTAAAGAAGAGTTGTTAGCAGCTTTAGTATCCATTTTAATGTTTGTCTCAATGCTGTGGTTTAGATTATTGTTGTGTGTTTGATGTTTTGAAAATGACTTATTCTAAGACAAAGTTGCTGGGAATTAATCACTGTTTTCCTAATATCTTTATCACTGATCTGCTGATCTTTAGATGGAGTCCCTCCCTTTCTAAAACACCATGCATCTGCTCTTTTTCTAATTCAGTTGAATATACTAAATACTGAGCTCTTGGCTGAGAACCCGTGTTGACTTTTCAGTTGCTTATGTTGTCCTTCTAGCTTAACATAACGCTGACTACATTTCCTACTGTATCAAGTTGTATTAATTTGTTGAAATGAAATTCAGAGTATCTAGGAAGACTACACTCTTTAAGATACTGCTATAAAATGGTTGCTAAAGTTACAGTTAGCTTTATTATAAACACTACTTTTAAAAATACTATGGGGGAAGGATTATTAATGGTATCATTAATATACTTTATTCCATTACTAATGCATATTTAAATAATGCAAGAATAGATTACTGGAATTTTGGGGGGTAAGACATCACCAGAACCACCTCAGCAAAACAAAAGGTTGTACCAGAACTGTGCTATGACTGCCTTGATTTGGTACAATAGTACTAGTAATTAGATTGCAGAGATTTTATAAATCCTATGCTTTGCTGTTTGGGACATCGACTGAGTAATTTAGCTCAAGGACAGCTTATCCATTGTATTTTACTGACATAAAACTTCCCTTGAAATTAATAAGAGAATGGCTTACATAGATCTTGCATATATATCACAGAAATTAATCCAAAATATTTTAATACTTCGCTTATTATTAAGATGTTGTGAAATAAGTAATTTTTAAGTAAAAATAAGTATTTTTGTCTGAATAGTAAATTTAAAATTCAAGACCTTTAATGATTCGATGCATTTTGGAAATAATACAAGTTGTTGATATCAGTTCTTTTCCAATTTTGTTGCTGTAAAATACGCATCAAAACCAGACAGTTTTTCTGAACTTATGTAAAAATGTACTACTTCATAAACTAGTTGCTCATTCTGAATTAAGTGGATTCCCATTCAGTGAGATTACTTTTCCCATGTTTTGTTTCATCGCAGTGGAGCTGGGTTGCCTAAGCAACCACTAAAATACCAGGACTGGTATGTGGCTACTGCTTTCTTCCTCTGTTTCCTAGCCTAAATGCAGTCAGTGCTGTGCAGAGCTCCCAATCTCGAGTGCCCATGTAAGAAGAGCATTGTCCATCACACTTTACAAAGCATAAAGTTAATAAACTCCCCTGGGCTAGACAAAATCTGTAGTGTTTCATGTTGAGGGGTCTCCTTGGAAATATGGAGCTGGAGCTGTTGCATCAGATGAGGTCAGAGAACCAAGGGCACACATCTCAGGATGTGGAGCTTCATTACCTCTATTCTTAGAGTGGAATTTATCAGGGAGAAAACTGAAGCACCAAGAAGTGGTGTGACTTGGTGGGAGACACACATAGAATATGCATAACGTAGAGATGTGCAGACAGTCGCAAACTCTTCTTACTGTTTCATTTTCTCTGCATACAAATGGAGTTTTGCCCAAAAGATGTGTAGCTCTATGGAGCAGTGTTCCTGGGCAGGGTATTTTTCAGGAGTCCTGTTGGTGGTTTTCATATTTCAGCTGTTGTTAGATAAAGAGACATTTAACTGCTCCTCCTTTTGAATTAAATTGAAAGTGGATGGTAAACCCAATACGTCAACAGAATATATTGGTGTGATTTTTTTTGCTGCAAATTGAAAATATCGAATTGGTTGAAATAAATCTCCTGCACTTGTTTAATCTACAGTGAAATTTCAATGGTAGTGTATGTTGAAATATGTGAAAGATCAGAAGTAACATTCTTAACTTGTTCTTAAATGTATTCATTAGATTAAGTACTCTTCAGATGCTGTCATATGAAACACAGAGAAATTATACATTAAAAAGTTTTAAGTTTTTTGAGTTTATACAATGAGCAAAGTTAAAATTCTTACACTAAAATTGTCTTTCCTGGCTTTATGTACTTGATACCTCACATTTGTTTTTGAAGCAATTATTGTCATGCAATTTTATTTTTTTATTTTTTTATGAGTATTTTCCAGAGGGCTGTAATAGCAGATCTTATTTACTTCATTTTCAGTAAAAAATCAGGAATAAGAAGGTGTTTTAAGAAGAATAGTATATACAGTGAAAGGAAAAAATGAAACTTTTATTCCTTTTAGAGGTGAATAAAATAAAACACGAATTTAGCATAAATAAATGGAGCATAACTTTCCTGCACATGCGGATAACGAACTCTGATGCTTTTAGCTCTCTTGTTTGAGTGCACAGCTCTGGTACCTGGAGGGAGAGATGATGGGTTTGGGGGTTCCATTTTTCCTTTCCTTGTCTTCCATCTGCTATGAACCCCAGTGGTCCATAGTGTAAGAGAGAGCATTTTGCAGTCCCCAAAACATTAAAACACTGTGACAGGGGCTCTCTACAAGTTTTTCTTACATAGCCAGGCTGGATGGGAATATGAAAAAGCCATGTCTCTGTTCAACATGTCTCTGCTACCAAAGAACTGTGTACAAAGGCAATTTATTATTTGAAAACAACCTTTTTGCATTTGCAAAATCAATTTTTTTTTGCTTTTGCAAAATCAAAAATTATTTTGCTTTTTGCTTGAATAAACTCTTCTTTATGGGGATGAGGGTGTCGATGGTGTGTCTTCTAAAATACTTAAAGCTATAATGAAATTCCAGACCTGTGGCTATTTTAGTATCAGGAGAAGACAGTCTTTAGAGAGACACCAATCCATGTAGCAGTTCCATGTATGGGTGGATTTGATTATGCACACTTAAACTGAAATTAACTGTTCAGCTCAAATGAATGAAGTTACTCATATTCATAATTAGGCATAAATCTAGACTTTTAATAGTAAAAATGTCAAAATACATAGCTTTTTCTTGGAAAAAAAAAAGTTTTTCCTAACTTAAGTTTTTTGAAACACCCTAATTAACGTAAGAAAAGTCCAGCCTATTTAAGAGGTAATTGCCAGGATGTAGAATTGACAATAAAATTAGTGCTCTTAGGTTTTTATCATATCATTACCCCCTTCCAGATACAGACTGAACAAATCTGGTTTATACTCCTGATTGCTAATGAGAAATATGAATACACTTACTGCAGGGGAAAACACTGACTAATCACTTGCAGACCACAGGGAAAAAAATCTATTCTTAAATGTAAATACCAAATAAAATTAGATTTATGCCTTTATTTAGTTTCCAATATTTGAAAGCTTGATAAACTGTATATAAACCATGTACAGGTATGCATTCTGTTTCTGAACATTTTCATTACACAGTTTGCTTTTTAAAGACTTATGTGTCTTCACAATGTGACACAATTAAATGTAATAAATAAAGAGAAGGCATTGCATCCTGTTAAAACTCTACATATTAGTAGTGTGAACAGAATACAAAAATGTAGCTTAATATAATACTAGGCTTCCAAAATAAAGAGTTAAATTACTACATATCTGTTGCTGAAAAATGCCAGAGAATTCCGGCAGTTATAATTGTGGATTTCTAGGAAAAAATGAGTTGCTTCTAAAAATACTTTGATAATCTATTCTATTTACTGGCTGTTCATTAAAGCCACAAATTTTAATTGGAATAAAAAATATTAGCAGTAAAACATAAAAAATCCCCAACCTAAAGCAAATGATTATGTTAAGAAATACAGTCCTTAAATTTGTTCTGAGGCAGTATCACATATTCATTGGCTTCAGTAGGCTTTGCACTAGGCTTCACATGCCAACGTTAATGGCAGTTTATCACCATTTTATGTTTTCTCAGAAGCATAATTATCACAGAAGCATTATTTTGTAGTTATTCATGCTATCTGTGAGAAATGTGACACTCTGGAAATAATGAATATTACATTGAAAAGTGGCAGATGTTAGTACCATATGGATTAGTCAGGAACTATTGTAACAGCTTCATCAATGTTAGGTATAACAGAGGATTCTCTGGGGACTTTCACCCAAAGAATTCTCTGGGGATGAAAGAGCCAAGGACATCTGAGGTATTTTTGATCTCTCCTGCCAATTTACTGCAGTGTAAGCTCTAGGTTTTGTACAGTATGTCTTAAATTGTTTTGAGGAGCTGTTTGGGGACCTTGCATGTCTGAACTCTTCAGTACTGATGTTCTGCAGCACCAGTGCCTGTTCCTGGGAAGGACTAGATGCAGTGACCCTGTCCTGGGTTCCTTTGTGCAGCCTTTAATGATAGTATTCCTCCATCAGTGTCACATTCTCCTCTTGGAACTGAAGTTAATGAATGGCAGTTAATACAAATGACACATTTCAGTACAGTGCAAGCATCTTCTCTCTGAAGTTTTAGACACTACTGGAATAAGAAAAAATGAGTCCAGGAAACCCAGAAGACAAAGACCTGTAAATTAAAAGTAATGCCTCTGAGTTAATATAAATGTCCTTTTTCCTTCAATCCGAAAGCAAACAGACGGTGCTCAGTCAAGAAAGGGCTTGTAAGATAGTTCGGTAATCTTTAACACAAATTATAGTAGTAGTAGTATTATAACAATATATGGTTCTTAAACATGTATTTGTGTTGTTTCTGTTACCATCCTACAAAGGTCAGTATTGTGCCCATTTTACAATATTTCTGTATTGTACAATGAACATGTGAAGATAAAAACAGGAACTAGAAGCAATTAATCTGTAGACGCGTGTGAGGAACTTCACATGCAAAAACTTCTGTTTTTGCATGACATTGCACTGTGATATTAGGCTTGCAATTGCATTCAGAGTTAGATAAAGCATATTACACAGGTGTGCAGTGTTGCTGCTAAGTGTGTTTTCCTTGGTAGAGATGTCAGGTAAGAAGTGTGAGGAAGCACAGAGGATAGGGGTTGAGTCATTGTCTAGGAAGATGAAATGTGTAGGATGGAGGAGGAGGCAGATGATATGGCTGGGGATCATGATTTTAAGCGATGAGGAAAGACTGGGCAGCACAGGGTTGATAGCCTGTTTGGGAAGCTGGAGCTGTACGGTGGGAAAATTAAGAACAGTGTTTTAGATGGAAGCTTCACAGATGAATTGGTACTGTCTTGACTCATATATTCTAAGGTTAGCCCTTGTACCAGAGGCAAGTATAACATCTCAAGTGATGTGGCTTTTTGTATGGAATTAAATTCTTTAGGTCACTCAGGTGACCTTAAGTCATATCAGGCTCTAGGCAACAAACTCAATGACTGCCTAGTTACCTAGACTCGTATATGGGATCTATAATTTTATAAGATAGTTTCATCAAAATGCCTCTTCTGAAGAAATACTGCTTTTTTTTTAGAAAGCTGTCTTGTCAGTGGTCAGCTTTGTCATAGCTCATTAGCAAGCCAGCCACAGCTTCTGAAATAAGGTCATATCTGCTGAGGTAATTTGTAGATTTTCAGGAGGACTTGGTTGCCAGCATTTAAGAAGATGAATACAGTTTTTATTACAAAAATGTGATGATGAATAGAAGTCTAAGAGCTAAATGGGTTGCTGTGGGAAAGATCATAAAAGGTTCAGGTATTTAATTGAGGTTGGCAATCATGACAATATTGCAGACTTCTGGTACAATTTTTCTCAATACTTTGTTGTGTGTGGCTGCTGCAAGGACAATAAATAAACTTCTGCATGAACACTGTATTTCTAGTTCTGCTTCCAGTATAAAATGTCTTTCAAGGACCCTAGAGAGCCTGTTCATCTTAAACAGAACAAAACAGTAGATTGTCTGACATACCAGTTTTCTCAGTTGTAAGAATACTAGGTACCATCTGCCTCTAATTTAAATCCATTGTATCATACTGTGTGAAAAGTCATGTCTTGCAAAATAATAGCTAATCATTTAAATCTTTTAAATCTTTTAAATTCATTCCGTTAGAGTTAAACCATAATCATGAAACTTCATATTTTCTTTTGAAGTATATGTGCGTGCAAGTACATCATTATTATAGCCAAAGGGCTTTATAAAACATTCTCTAATTTTTCAATTTACTATATATATAATGAAACTTTTTATATTCTGTAGTTAAATTTGTTTTCTGATATATTCTGTTCCTTTCATGTTAAAAAACATTCCTACAAACATTAGCAGAGAAGTATAAAAGCACAGTATAAGCATTTTTAAAGAACTTCTGAAAAATTTGAGATTTATGGTGAAATCCGATAAGCATCTTAAAAGATGCTGATAATACTTAGCTGTCATACACTGCTGTTTTGGCAGGCTTGGTATTATTGCAGCCCAGGCAATTCAGGCAAACAAATACTAAACTGATTTTCCAAAATCACCTGGTAAACTAGTGAAAAGGCTAGGAGTAACTCCTGAGTCACAATGTGGCAGTTTTTATGTCAAAATACAGCTTCTGCATTCTGATTTGCTTTAGTGTGATGGTCTTCCACTATGAGAAATAGGTTGCTTTTCATAATTTTTAACATTATTCTTGTGGATTTAAAAATTAAAACATATAAAAGTTAGTATTTTTAAAGGTATCTGAGCAAGCCAGGCAAAGTGAGGCAAAAACTAACTTTCTTAGTCTTTCTTGGCAGCCCTAGTATTTTACTTAAATTGTAGAGAATATGTCTACAAAACTGGCAATTGTGCCGTATTTAAACTGCCTCTAGCTTGAGAACTGGTATTAAAATACAGCATAGCATAGCCTGGTTTGCTCTGGTGTTTGGAGCAAGTTTCACAGTCTGTTCTATGCAATGCAATGACATTGCAAGATTTCTCTAACTCTGTAGTGTTTTTTTAAAGCTATCATGATCTGTACAGTGCACTGTAGTGGTGAATGCAGTGTGGCCACGTCATGTCCCTTGAAGTAGGTGGGGTTTTTATTCCTTTTTGCTGACCTTTTAGATCACCTGTTCCTTTTCTCCTCTTATCATGATTCATCTGCAATGTTAAATACTAATGAGACAAGTTGATGCAGACAAAGGTATTCATTTTAAGTTACCGTAAAGTGATTTTTGTTGAGTCTCTGTAGGTGTGCAGGTATGCAGCCATTAAACAAGATAGTGTTGAACTATTTATACCTGCAGAGCTTAGTTCTAGTGTGTGCTTGTAGTAATACTTAGAGCAGAGGGATATACATACTCTTATTTTCAGTCAAATTAGGTTTCATTTCTTACACTTTTTCCATCACCTAGAGTCCTTCAGACAAGAAGAAAATTTGCCGTTAAACTAATTAATGAGAACATTGTGTATGTTTCACAAACAAGATCTGTGTATCCTGTTTTGTATTTAGAAGGGGTCGTGTAAAACCTTATTTTCCCCTAGCGGAAGGGAAATCGCCACTTCAGGTAGTTCAGATTTTTCACTGGATACGACAATTCGTATTTGGAAGGGGCAACCTCTTAAGAGAACACTCTCAGTGAACAGCTGGTACACAGTAACGATTTTTGTCATTACAGCTGTCTTCAAAGTGATGTTATGACTCAGCCTTAGTTTGATACCAAGACTAGAAGCTTAGATTATGTTCAGTTTTTCTCCCTTCATACTTCAAAAAAGGTTTTCTTCAGAAATAAATGACCTATATCTTAATCTCTCCATTTACATCATTCTTGTCAATGTGTAAAATTCTAATAAATAATTGCTTTCTTTCAAGAAAATTGATTCCTCTTCAGTGAAATATGTAAAAATCATGTCTCTTTCTAAACATTCAGCTGTGACTAGGTTTTGAATGTTCCGCTGTGAAAAAAATCAACTGAACTACATTTTTATTCCAATACAAAATGGCTTCATATTGGTGAATGTAGTTGAATCATTATTATTCAGTTTGTCTGTCACACGTGCAACAATATCTTCCAGGAAAGCACTTTTGCATTCCCAAATCCTCAAGCGAAAGAAGTTGTTACCTTGAAAACTACCCTTAAATTAGGACAGTGGAAATTTGACATCATGACAGACTTACGAGAGAAACACTAACAATGTACTTACTGACAGATTTGCAGTATTCCCACTGAAAGTGTGGCCAGGGAATCTTTTTGTAAGAAGATAGAAATGTTCAGGCTGGAGACAGGATTATTAGAAGCAACTGCATGGAGGCCACTGTAGAGAGTGGTGCCTTTTATGCTGGATGTGTCATTGCAGTGGGATATGAGAGAAGATGAACTACATCTCAAAAATGATTGTTGGTGTCTCTAAGATCCCAGCTGCCAATTAAGTGCTCTTGATCTTTTACTTGAGTAAAGGCTTTACCCGATGTCACTGTGTTGATATTGTTTAGTCACATAGAGAGTGTGCAAGGGATGATAGCTACCTCTAGCACTCAGTTAGGGACGATGCTTTCAAATCCATCATACAATTGTACATGAAATTCAGAAAGAAGTCTGCTTAATTCACCAGTTTATTTTAAGAATATGTGGGAGCCTAATAGTCTTTGTCTAACAGTCTTTGAAGTTGTAGAGGAAGCAGAAAGATAACTGGCAACCCCCCCTCTGGCAGGGGGGTTGGACTAGATGATCTACTAAGGTCCCTTCCAACCCTAGGATTCTATGATTCTATGATTCTATAACAAGTTCAGGGATGAGACTTCCAAAATTTCTGGTGCTCTGTCACAAACACTGGATCTGCATATTGTCAGTGTTTCCATTCAGCAGTTAGGGTGTACAATTTCATAGCTCATCAAATAACCTTTTCATCTAAAGGCTGAAGGACATTGTGAGAAGGCTAAAATTCGCCCTTAGATTTTTAATAGTCTTTAGAGTGATACAACACGATGACTCCTTTACCTGATTAAGCTGTTTTCCCTTTTTTCCCCCAACCCCATCTATTTCTTTGGTGTTACCTTCATGAATTCTTTAGGAGTCTCATGATGATGTAGGATGAAACTTTACATTTTAAGGTTGAAGTTCTCTCTGTAAAGTTAGCGTAAGGAAAAGTAGATTCTGTAAATGTATGCATGATTATCTTCTAATTCACAAGAAAGGGATGAGTTCATGAAACAGGTCAAAAATACCTTTGGTATTCTATTCCTTCACTTTGACCCTTCTGGCTTCTTTTCAAACTGTCGCTTGGTTGAGCTTTGCCTTTTTTGACCCTACCTTTTAAGATATTATTGAAATTCCTGAAGATTTGTCTTCAAGGCCACAAAGTGGTGACTTTTCCTTGTGTTGGTCAGAGATCAGCTATGATCTTGGTATCCCCTTCTAGCGATGCTGGAAGCTTGGTTTCCAGCTTTTTACTACCTGAGATTTGTATTATTTCTTTGAGTTTGAAATGTTGTTTCTTTCTTTATTTTCATATGATTCTTGAGCCTTACAATGACTGAAGGAGAAGAAAGCACTTGGGACTGAGGATTTTGATCTGAGACCCATGAATACAGTAATCTTTGTTCAGGAGTCAAAGCATAGGCCATATGTAAGATTGGAATAATTTTATAAGGACTGAGAAAGTGTCTCTGATGACTTTGATAAAATTATGGATTCATAACTGAAGCTTATCTTGACTTAAAAATCAATTGTCTTTACAACCTGGTTTACATCTCAGAACAGCATGGCTGGGCTTCCCACATGGCATAGCTGAAAGGATTGGTAAGTGAATGTGGAAAATGTTAACAAAACTCACTGTTGACACAGCTAAATATCTGTGGAAGATAAAGCTTTAATATAAAAAGACATCTGTCATATAATTATAATAGCAAAGGAAAACTACCTGTCATAGAATAACTAAAAAGTATTTGGGGTTATTCTATTATTTTTAATTGAGGAAACTACTGTAAACTTGTCATTGATTTTTTTCATAAGTTTTCCCATGATTGTTATGATTGTGATACTGACAACATTATTATGACTTACTCCAGAAATTGTCTATGACAAACCTTTAGGTGTCATTAGAGCAGCAAAATCACATGTAATACCAAAAATACAGTCATTGTTATTTGTGTAAAACAAATTGCATTTAAACATGATTGACCTCCGGCAAGGTACTCACTAAAACTAAAAACTCCATTCAGTTCACTTCAGCTATAGAGAGACAGCAAACTGAGCAGTGTCCATTCAACAAGTATTTGAAAACCTCAGATTGCACCTGGACAGTAATTTTGATTTGGAAAGGCTCCACTGATTTGGAAAGGCATATGGGAGAGGAACATGGCAGAAATGAAAGACAGAGACGTTTAATTTCAATATCTTGATCAAATGAGATTCCTGACAGGAGACACAGATGTAGCAAGAAGACTGAAATCACTTGCTGAGCAGTACAGTTCTGGTAACATGCTGCAGTTCCCTGGATTTAGAACTCGGATTCCCCGTTAGCTTTAGCTTCTGTGTTTTCTCACTCTTCTATTCTACCTCACTATTCTGGGATATTCTTTATTTCTCAGGCATTCTCAGGCATTTTAGCTCTTCTTTAAAGTTCTCTCTTTTTTTCTATTTTTTTTTCTCAAATTTTCACGCAGCTTTTTAGTATATTCCATTTAGAATGCAGTGTGAAATAGAAATTAAGTGAGATCACAGGGTCTTTGCCTTTTACAAATACTTCAATAAACATTATTTTATGAAAGAATGCTCCTGTGATTAAAACTGAAAACTGATTTTCATATTTAGTCTCCTTGGAGGAGAGACACTATCTTATCTGTACAATGCCTAAGAACTAGGTTCATCTTTTTTAACTCCTTTGTGTCTGCTATTGGATGTGCATATTGCTCAGGGAGAAAATCTCTTTGTTGTATGCTCTTATATGCAGGACAGGAACAAATGGTGCTCTCTGACCTTAATTTTATGAGTTTGAGTTACCAACTAGTGTGCGTGTATTGTACATCTCAGCTTCAGGAGAAGACAGACTAGCATTGCCTTAAACTCTAGTTCACTTTAACCAGCTGAGAGCCCTCATCTCATGCCTACCTTTAGAATTCATAGAATCATAGAATGGTTTGCGTTCGAAGGGGCCTTTAAAGTACTGAAGGCTGCAATAAGGTCTCCCTGGAGCCTTCTCTTCTCCAGGCTGAACAACCTCAGCTCCCTCAGCCTGTTCTCATAGCGTAGGTGCTCCAGCCCTCTGATGGTCTTCGTGGCCCTCCTGTGGACCCAATTCAGCAGGTCCATATCTTTCCTGTGCTGAGGACTCCAGAGCTGGACACAGTACTCAAGTGGGGTCTCACCAGAGCGGAGTAGAGGGACAAAATCACCTCCCCATGATACACTTCTCACATCTTGATGTATAGTTATACTTCCATACCCACAGTGAAGAGTCAGTCCAAGTCAGACTCTTTAACTGTTAAGATAAATTAAGGAGAACTCACACCACAAAAAGGCTTAGAGTTATTACTTTTCAACAGGAATTCTTAGAGGATTAGCCATGTAGGGAAAAAATCATATTGCTCTGCGACTCTTCACCTGAGAACTGCAAAGTTGTTCAAGTGTGATGGTCTTTCTCTTTTAATAGTCGTTATCAATTAATTGGTTTCAAAAAGTGGCAAAAAGTATCAGACCTTGGAAATGACTGATTTATGATGAGTCTGTCTTATATGTGGTAAAAACGTTGCTGTGTTTGCTTTCTTACAAAGTATGGTTTAACTGAAGTAGAAGAAAGATGCCAATTCTAAGCAGCAGGCAGTCACTTTGATTCAGACTTCTGTACTTCTCTATGGTGATTTTTGAATGTCTTGAACTGCTATGAAATGATAAAAAAAAATAAAGTTCAGATTGATTAGAGATATTTTGAAGGCACTTGCAAATTACAGGCTTTTGTCTTTATATAAACAGTCACACTGCGAGGTTAGGTGAACTTAAATCAAGTTTCCCTTAAAATTTACTTTTAAATTTCATTTATCAATTTTCACATCTCCGGAGTTAATTTTGGTTTGGAAACATATGGCATATTTCCTCATATATTTGTAGATAGTAATTTAAAAAAAAAAAAAAGTTTGTCCAACTTACAGTAAATATACACAGAGGAGGCTGGAAGAAATTCAGTTGCTTTCAAAAAAAAAGCCTGGATGCCTCTTTTCTCTGCAGATTCATCCTTTGTTTACCAGTACCGTAGCTATCCCAATTACTTTAAATTTTGTCTCACCCTTTATTCTCTGAGCAGAGAAGGTTTTAATAGCTTAATATCTTCTTTTACATCTAAAGACTTGACAACAATTCAGTTACCTGTTAACTGGGCTAGAAAGAGGCCAGTATACGTGCCCCAGTTAGTAGTTCACTCCTTGTTCATTTAACAACTCCTGTCACTCTCCTTGGAAATACCTAATGCATGCCACTTATTCTCACCACCCTTATTGGCCTTCTTTCATTTATGTTGGTGCAGATATGCAGGACAATCAAATAACATAAGCTGAAGTGCTAATAATACCATAATTTTCAAGGTAACCTGTTCCAAGAGTTACCATCTTGACTTTTTTTGAGTGCTTCTTTACATTCTTTACATTTTTTCATATTATTATAAAAGAAAAGCAATAAGGTGTTTGCCCACTTTTAATCAGAAAAGTGATTAAAATGTTTTCATTATAATTTCTCATTATTTTAACAATAAAAGCTTTAAAAAATTTAAAAAAGAAAAAAGAAAACATCTGCCAAGTTTTGTTCTGATATTTGTTATGGTCCTGTCTGATATGTTGATCTGCTAGTGATGCTTGTTTGTTCTTTTAAAGACAGGGAAAAGCGACTTTTGTAAATTTCTCAGGAGACTGTGATCATTTGATTTCCAATTTATTCCGAATGAAGAATATGCTAATTAAAACAACTGTAATATTGTTTCTGCAATTATTTGTTAATTATGATTGAGTTAATGAACTACTTCTGCATACTCAGTTCTCCTGCGTGTGTTTGGTAGATTAGACAAGTTGCCGGAGCAGAACTTCATCGAAGAAAACACTGGAAGAATCAGTGTTATTTCAAAGCAAGTTGATCCTGAACCTTCACAGATCTGTATAGCAGCAACAGTGGGCTTGAGGCAATGCAAGGAATTGTCTTTTTCAATGACATAATGTATACGAATGTTATTTTTTCTACGACTGTCAATTTAGTTGAAATAGACAGTTGTTTTACAATCCCTTTGAATCATGAAATATTGAAACAATTCAATTCTGCTACATGACTTCTCAGCAGAAGTAAAAATAGCAAAACAGTAATAATGGGGCATTGCTGGCACATGAAAGACAGGGATCGATTATTTGATGACTCTGAAGATTTATTAAGAAAGACTTTGTATGCCACAAATTGCCAAACAGTGATAGCCCAAGCACATAACATGCTCAATGCAATAGACCAAGAAGGTAGATTTGTAGAAGAGTTCTTGAATGGGTCAAGATCAGGGGGCCTGAAGTTTAATAGATACAAGACAATGTTTGGGAAGCAATTTTTAGCTGAGCAGGTGGAGGCCATATTTTAGAAATACTCTTCAGGAAGGTATGTTGAGGCTTAAACACGGTACGAATGTGTTAGTCTATGGAAGTACAGGACAACTTAGCACCCAAATTACAGAACAGTGCATGTGAGAAAACAATAGGTGTGTTCTTTCCTACTGTGTTTGTATGTCTTACTGATGAAGAACTTGGCCACTCTGTCAGTTTTAGTCACTTCTCTTTTCCTTGGGGGTAAAAGAGAGAAAGGAGGAGAGAGTGGAGAGGGAGTGTGTGCAAGGAAGCTGAATCCAAGAGCTCAGACCATTTTTCTGTAGTGGCTGAAAACAAGTATTCCAGAAGGGACAGCTATAAAGGAAGTCCATGTATCTCCTATGCATCTCCCACTAGAGAAAGGTTCTAACAATTCACGGCATTAGGAATAAAATGATAGGTCCAAGGAGATCCAATAGATTGTGACCTATCCAATGCAAATAAATTGCCATATCTGTCATTTCCATTTTCAGCACGCCTGATCTTTGAAGAAGACAGGTGAGTTTACTAAATTGTCTCAAATGTAAGTCTTCTAACTGTTGGCTCATTCTACAAAGATGTTGAAGAGATTCTCATAAAGAAGAATAAAAAACTTAGATGATGGTGATCCCCTAATTATTTCTCTGCATTCATACAAGTGTCCACTTCATAGTAGCCTGTCTGAATAGCAGTTGTGGCTGTACAAAGCTTTTAGGAAATCTGCACTATTTTTTTACATCTCCTCTATCCCTGCCCTCTTAGATATTGCATTCTTGATTAAGATGGTATCACTTTAAACTGATGCATATTACAGTTCATAAATATGGATTATTCCATGCCATTTTTGAGCTTTCCTAGATGCAATTCCGTGCCCTTTGTCAGAGTTCTCTTTCTTTAGAATCAGTTAAGGCAAGTGAAATCTTCCTCATCTTCATCTGGTATTTCCAGTTGAAAATGGGAATCCCTAGTTATGTGATTGGCAAATCAAGACAGAATTCACAACTCTTTCTGCAGGTGGTATATGTTCATATATCAGTTCACCTGGTATTTGCATGGGACTTCCCTGTTGATGCAGATTCTACAGATATTTATACAGATATTTTCTACATATCTACAAAACAGGATCACAGTGATCCGTTCTTTCCTCACCTGTTCCTCACCAGGTGAAATGTAAGCACACTTGCTTAAACAGCAGAAATACATATATGGTACAAAGGTTATATCTGGCTGATCTGAGTCCTTAGTTCACAGATAAAAATAATAATTGATGTTTGTTCATCAGTCTTCCTCATACTGGGTTAAACATAAGGAAATTAGAGCAGAATGAAGCAATAATAAGATTCTAGGCCTGTCTTGCTTCAGATATTTTTGGTTTAAAGACCTGAGGAACTTGTTATAACCTATATTGAAACATTTATTTCCTCTAACACTGTAGATAAGAACTAGTTAACCCTGAAAATAAGTTGCTTTCTAATGACACAGTAAGGAAGTTTCATGTACTTATTAAAGATGTGCCAATAACTGGATCTGGTTCCTGTTGAGGAACAGTTTTCTACAACCTACTACTCCTGATATTCTGATCAGGCTATTACCTGAGCAGAATCTGGGCTATAAGTGATGGGCCTATAATAGGATAGATCCTGCCAATATTAGGGTATTTTCTGATCCCTTAGACTCACATTCTGTTTTCCTATATACAGTTCCTAAACTTAAATAACTTTATTTGTGTGTTTCTACCAGTCTGGAGGATGTTTTTGAAAGCTGTCCTATCTTAAATCCTTTTAGCTTGGTAAAGTAGTCCTTTTTATTAGACCATGCTAATATTTATTGTCATCATGCACATTATTCCACCTGTCTAAGAAAATGTTGTTCTCAGTAGGCGTAACAGTTGAAAATCAGAGTGATTTGGTGCCTTAGGGGAGTATTCACTTGATGTGTTTCAGAGTGGAAAGCTGACCCTTACTTTGCAGAGAAGTATCACCCTTTTGTGAATGGCAGAATTCTGTGAAAGCGACTGAAGGTGTTACCAGTACCTCCTTGTCATCATACATCTTTCATAGGTGGCTGCCCCCAGATCTGGCTTCAGCAGAAGGCTTTCTGTGAGAACTTTCTAATTGATCTCAAGCAAAATAAACCAGATGAACTCAACTACTTTACCCAAATTGGCACAGCTGATTTCCCTAAGCAGATCAGAGGCCATTCTTACAAACAACTCTGGCAGTGGAGCTGTTGAATGATACCTTCTGGCTGAAGAGCAGCAGGGTGGGTGGTAATGTTTTTTGTTGCCATAGGTATTTGCTAAATGAAATTCTGTCCTCTAACTTTCAGATGATGCTAACAGAATATAAATTGTTCTGGATTTCTATGTGTAGCACTTATATTGTGTGAGTTTCCAACCAGTTATGAAAGTAGGGGTTTTTAATTAGAGTAAATTGTGTCTCTCTGTATCAAGCTCTGTAGTTCAGAAACATGGATGGCAGTGCCTCAGTTTCTAACCAAGAGCACTGATCTATATTTGGAAATATCAAGGTAATATCTCTATGGGAGCTTCTGACCAGCAACTGGTTGTTGATTCATACAGGTTTTCCTAATCATATTTTTTTGATTTGTGTAAGTATGCAAAGCAGTCAGAGAAAAGTATTGAAATTTTCTTACCTATATTTGCTCTTTTAAGAAAAGGAGAAAGTTTCTCTAAGTGTTGTAAAATCCACTTAACTTAGATACTCCTGCAAGTAGCCTGAAAGAGGCTGGTTTGCAACTTTTGCCTCAAGCAGCTGCAGGTGAATAATTTCTCTTCGCTTTTTTCAACTTGTTGTTTTTGCTCCCTAGGTACTTTTTGCTCTATGTTATTAAGAGAGCTTAGTGAAGTGTCATTTGAGACGGAGCCTGAAAGTTGATAATTGTCTACCAAGTTAATCTGCTGCTCCTCCATGTCTGCACTATTGTAGGCTAATGTGGTTTTTTTTCCCTATAACCAAATCTGAAATTTAATTAGTGCTTTTCTGCATACTGGTAGCTTAATAAAGCTATATGTTGAGTTTCCTAGCAGTCATAGTCAATTCATAGCAGGTTAATTCCATGTTCCAAATGCACATATGTTTCTAAAATGTTCTGAGCTGATATCTGGGTTCAGCCAACCTGTCATTCTCTGTACCACTCAGGTGATCTGGCTTCTTAACTTGATGACTAGTTTAGTAGAAGTATCCAACAATCATTACTTAAAATGCTGACAAGTTTTCAGTTCCTATCTAAGATAACTGTAACTGAGTCATCTAAAGTGGGGTATATGCACAGAATCGTTTCAAGCAATTATTTATTCTACAGTAATTGTTTCTTTGAGATGTGTTGTCTAGATGAGTATCGTCATTAGTACTCCTCATCTGCTACTACTTGACCTCTAAGAAACAGTTCAAGTGCCTAAAGAGAGATGTCTAGACCAATTTGGACACTCTAAATAGCCTTTCTGACTTCTTGATACTTTCCCAGAAAGACCCAGGTTTCCAGTAAGTCGTGTGTCACATCTGTCAGCCCTTGTAGTCACCTTGGATATCTAAGTGTCTAAAATGGCCATATGTCACCTGCATCTCTTTCCTTCTTTTCATTGAATCTGCCTTTCAGCATCCTGTGTGTGCCGTTATTTCTAAAGTAACTACAGTTATTTGTGAAAAGTAAACATCTTTTAGATATTGTCAGTCTGCCTAGAAAGTTAATAATCTTAGCGAAATTCTTTTGCGCATAATAATTTAGATTGATTTTGTTTTAAGATCATTTATGTTTTGTGAATACTTTTCAAAAGAATTTATATGGTTATGCTTTCATATTTGCAACCGCTAAATAAATCATTAATATAGAGAATCTATATTTCATTCCTGATGTAGTAGATGTAGTAAGTTGCAAGCTGCTAAAAGACCATGTTTTTTAGTGATTAGTTTCAAAAGTTACACATAAGTAATTACATAAAATTTCAGTAAATGTTCCACATAGAGTTGGAAAACTTTGCAGTTTTTAATGTAATCTTCCATGACTACATCTAGAACCGGACTGTAATTCTACAGCCAGAGATACTTTCTAGACAGTTTTAATATTTATAAACTTTCTGTCCTCACAGCTTTGTTTCTACTACCTAACAGGAAATTTTGCAAAAATTTAATAAGGTTGTTTTGGAGGGGGGTGAGTGGGTGGGGTGTGTGCCTTTATTTAACATTATTTCTTGTGAGAGCACTGATTCCATTCTTGCCGGCTGTGAAACCTAATTATAAAATGAAACAGAGCATAGATGAGATTGTGTGGGGAATGAGGAGATGAGACATTAACTACCTTCTATCACATGTTAAGTATCTTGAAAATATTGCTCAGATCAGAAATATATCCTTTATCAAGGTTAGGAAAGACAGAAGTGTGTGATCAGTGCGAGTGCTAGAATATATATTTTGTATTCTTTGTACTTTTGTCTCACGTTTGGGGAAATTTAATTGTTACTTGATAAATCCTTCCTTCTAAATACAAGTTATGAAATTGTTGAGTAACATCTCCTTTTAGAAATGGCATTCTAAAAATCATTCATTATTTTTCCAGTCTTTTTTGCCTCGGCAGTTAGTAAGGTTTTTTTATCAGTTGGTGGAGGACTGTCATTCCTTCTTTGCATTTAATGTGTGAAATATCAGGAGTGGAACAATTAATGAGGTTTCATTAGAGTCTTCAACAAAAGGATATGCTTTCAAGAGCTCATCTGTCACATTCATATTGCTTTGCACTGATTTTGGTTATTAAGAGTCACCAAATTTTCCTCTTCTATTACTCTTCCCTGCTGTACTACATTGTCAAATTAACATGTACTTTCTGAGCACAGTCACAACCCACTCAACCGCTAGCTTTCTCCTGCAAGAAGAGATTGTCACAGAATTTCTCAGTGCAATTATATGTGATCTTTCTGCAAAATTACATTTTGCATCAATTTCCATTCATTTCAGAGAATTTCTTATGAAAGATTGCTTGAATGTTACAAAGAAATACTGGGTTGGGGTTTTTTTTCTCTTTACTGCATGGTAGATTTGAAATATTCATGTAGAATTTTAGCTTGAACACGGATGTTGAATTGGTCCAGTGTTTCACATTATTTTATCTGCTTGCAATTTATAGTCCATAAAAATGTTAATATGTTAGATTTCTGAAGGATTCTTATTTTGATGAGCAGGTATAAGGCAAATTCTTGTGCTGTAAAATATGGTGGTTCATGAGAGGCTGTCATTAAGATGTCTAGGAACCATGCCTTATATAGTCACATAGAAAGAAATTCTCATGGAAACGACATTATGGAGGTGGTAGCTGCAGCTCTGTATTTTTGTCTACGTTGAATTTTGCAGTTAAAGATTAACCCTTTATGAGATCTATTTTCAAATTACGTTTATGTCCCCCTCAAATACAGAATATACTCTACAAGTATGAAAACAAATTTCTCAAAATGTACAGGAGAGTCAATACATCTCTAGAAGAGTTAAAATTAACTCTGTTTGCACCAGATTACAATCCTATTGCTGAAATTTTGTGGAAGAACTGTATTTGGATATTATAATGTGCTTAGAATTAGCAGTAATTACCAACTAACATCCTTCCTTGCTGAAAGCTTTTTTCTTCATTAGAGGCTAGAAAGCAATGTTCAGAAAACTCCAGATGGAACTATCTTTACCCTGAATTTTTTCTTGTCTTTTGCAGTTCCTGATAGGTCAATGTGAAACAGATGAGTAAAATGTGGACAATGAAACTACCACAAAGGTAGCAATAGTAAGGCAGTAAAATCCTTCAGTACACAGTCAAGTGCAAACTGCCATGTTAAGGGATTGAATTGGCAGTTATGAAGCTAGTAAGGACAAATACATAATCCACAGAGAATTTTACTGTGATTTCTAAGGGACTGTATGGCTTTGAGAAGCTGGTAATGTTGGAACCTGGGCACAGAGCCTGGACACCGCCAACACCAACCTTGCAAACCACCTTCTGGTGGTTTCTTTAGATTTGGGAGCAAACAGAAGGAGAAACGGCAATCTGGATGGACACTGTTGCTCCTTTTCTGTGTTGTTGCTGGTGACAGTAGAAGCCACATTCTCCATTAGTTGCTTAGTAATCGTGTTGTTATATCTCCCACACAGGTCCATGATACCTTGCTATAACATTTACTAGAGTGAGAAAACATTGCAGTGCCTCATCAAAGATATCTGCAGCCAACATACTGCCGTCAAAGAGCTGGAGCTTGGTCAGAGCACCATGTTGTTTGCTGTGTGAAAAAAAAAAAATGCATTCTTGAATGTTGCTTCTTCAGTTTTGAAATACTTCTAATTTTCTGTTTTACACCTTTTCTTGCCAATCATCCCATTTTATGATGTCACTTTGACAATATAACTAATGTTATCACTACTGGAGGTATACTAGTGTGTTCAAAGCAATCTTTACCATGCAAACACGACGACTTCTTTGCTTACTATTCTTCTATGAGAGCGTGCTCTCCAAATCTTACTCAGCTGTGACTGTTAGTTTTATCAATCAACTGAGTGTGTGGAAAAGGAAGTTGAGAATACATTTTGGGGCAGATATTACACATGTGCAGATTGTGCTGCTACAAACATATTTCTAGATCCAACGAAAACAGAACTTGAATACATTAATAGTGCAGGTGCCACAATACAGTTGTTACCATAGCTATAGAAAAAATTACTAGTGGATTTTTATTTTACATTAGAAACTTGTGCCATGGCAACAGCAATGCCTGTTAAAGACGTAACTCTGTCATTATAATTTATCTGTTACAGCTCTTTTCGTTCCTATTATTAACAACTGTTATTCTCCTGAATGTACTTCAGTTTTGAACATGGAATCTCTTGAGATACAAATGTGAATAAGCTGACTCCCAACTTTACATGAATGCAAAACTCACAGTATTTAGTATGCTCCTGATTGTCTTCATGTGCTCTGTACTCTTGGAGTCAGATCCAGAAAATAGATATGAGTTTGATGAAGCATCTGTGCAGTAGAAGTCTCAAATACTGAAAGTGAGAAATGGTATTCCGCAGAGTTCTATATATGTATCACAAGCAACTGTGCTGGGGTGCATCAGTGTGTAAATAAATAGCTGACTGAATTGCAATCTGCTTCCTTAAATGCCAGTTTGGTTGTATATAAACTGGTGATAATAGCAATATGTATCTGTGGCTTTGGGATTATGGCAGAACTGAATTTATTTGTAGTTCCAACACAGATATGGCAGTATGACAGTGATTTTCAGAAGTAATCCACTCAGATGGATAAGCTGTACGTGCACTTGGAATAAACCTAAAGATCTGTAGAATTGACATGTGTTTATGTTTTGGTATTTGGGATACTATTTCGAAGTAAAAAGATAAGGTGGTTAGAAAAGCAGTATTTGATGAGGAAGAAAGGTCTCTTTATGTTGGCTTTTTTTAAGGTTACAAAACTAAATATTCTTGCAAAAGGGAAAAAAATAGTGTCACAAGCAGAAAACTTCTCTCCATTGGGATTCAATTTAAGAGCTTGAACTTCTCCACCCATAGGGCTACAGTATAGGATGCAATGCTTCTTAACCTGTATCATGACCATATACTATTTTTTCCTGACAACCCCAGTATTTTTCATTGCCCAATATAGATATGGTTTGCTGTGCTCAAAATCATGGGGTGAAGAAGGCATAGCTGTGAGATCTTTGCTTGCTTTCTTTGTCGTATAATAAAGCTCTTGGTTAAAGCAAAAGGTATCAAAGAAAAGAACTGACAGCTGAGGCAGCTGAACACCACACAGAGGTCTATCTTTTGTTATGCTGAACAAGGCAGACCAAACTTTATCCAAGTAGTCATTAGCAGCATTCTCTCTCTCTTTTTTTTTTTTTTT
>VXBO01006285.1:30311-64169 GCA_013400135.1 Rhinoptilus africanus
GCTTACAGAACTACTAAAGTCAAAAACAACTGTGCTTTGAAAATACTCTGTTATATGAGGGGGGAAAAAAAGCAAATCTTAAAGAATTTCAAACTGGATGCCCAAAATTTGTGGACATTTTCAGCATCATCTCCTTGTGCCTTATCTCCAATTTATCTAATTAGGATGTTATAACGTTACAGCCTCACCTTGTAAAGATACATGAATTTGTATTTGTGAACCCCTTAGATAGTAGGCATCATAAAAAATCTGAGGAGGTTCTGAAAATTTGATATTCCAAGCAGAATTTAAATGCTGCACAGTAAATAGGTAATAGGACCACTTTTTTTGAACAAGGAGCAGATAAAACGTTGAAGAGCTTCTCCTTTACTGAGCATTCTGAACACTAAACAAAACAGGAAGGGGTTTTTTTGAAACATAGTAGGTGGTCATATTTAAAAATGAAATATAGCACTGCTAACACATAAGAAGAGTAAAGGTTGCAGGGGCAACCTTTGTTTTCATCTTCCATGGCTTCCATAAAATGTTTATGTGTATGTCTTAATCCCCTGCGTATTTTAAAGATGAAAGTTATACCTATAGTAGAATATATATATTTATATATGTACAATACAATAACTGTAATGAAAGATCAAGCTGAAAAGGTTCATACAATACACTTAGAATCTTTGAATCCATTGCAAACTTCTGCTACTTCAACTAACAAAATAATCAAAAGTAATGTTTTGATATTCTGTCACGGCTCCACTGCTAGAAAGTGAGGCACACGCACACCCCTTCTACTGGTAACTACATATATTTATTGACCACAGACAAATGGGAGTTCTCAGAAACAACATCTTTTGTCTACAGTAGTAAAGTGAACAAAATCGAGTCATGAGACAACAGTGGTGCTTGGCAGTCTGTACTGTTAAACTGTTGTGTGAGTTTTGGCAAGGTTTGGCCAATACCAAATACTACTCACCCAGACGGTACCCAGACATAGCACAAGTTTTAGCTGAGGCCAGAGACCGTTCACAGTAATTGTTTGGATGAGCCAACTCTGTCTTGAGAAGGAGGAGAGTTTAATTTAAAGGACGTGAGTCTAGTAATTCCTTTAGATTCTAACAGAAGTTTTTATTTAATAGCATACGTAGCCAAGATATTAATGAAGATAATGTAGATATTAGTGAAATCCTTGCAATCCAGGTGTCTGTAAACTTTTGTTTTTCGTGATTTATTCTTCTTTCTTACTTTGTCCTGACAAAAACATTTATCTCTCAAATGAGTTCCATAGGCAGTTTTAAGACTCATCTCTTGAATAGCAGAATAGGATTCAGTTCATGATTAAGACATCTAAATGTAGGTATCTGAATGCAAACTGGATATCATCTCCTATTATAGTCATTGGTAGTCTAGTCAGTACAGTTAACAGAGTACAGGGAGTAGTTCAGCTGACCGGTCACAACGTACAGTGAGTGGCATCACTCTTTAGGATCCACTGATACTAAATATCCGCTTTATCAACATGATCTCTTACAATGGTGGGAGCTTACAAACTTCTTCCCCATGTAGATTTTGGAAATGAGATGCCTTCATCTGGAGCAGAATCCCAGCTACTGAGTTGTTCATGTAAAGGAAAAACAACAAAGAAAATCATTATTTGCGTCTTTTATTTTTCATATTAAGTTCACCTTCAAAATTGTAGGCATATGATTAATTCAGCAACTTTTAGAAATCAAAGAAAGTGCAGATGTCCCATGTCATCCTTTTCCCTGCTTTTTTCCCCCAAACCAACTTTTCTGGTGTTACTGATCCCTTAAGCTCTGTCATGTCCCACATTCAACCTTTTGCCGTAACACTCCGCATCTTTTTAGTTGCGAAATGTCTTAAGTGTATATTCTAGTTCGGTTGTTTCTCAAAGAAGCAGATTTTCTTAGATCGCATTCCTGTTCCTGATTAGAATTTTATCATTCTATTTTAACAAGTAAAAAAACATGTAATTTTACATTTTTAAGCTGTTGACTAGTAAAAGAACTGGTGGTGTTTTGAAGTACACACCAAAATTTTTCTTTTATCATTCATGTAATCACGTACTGCCTCGTTTTAGAAGAGGTATTTTGAGACTTGTGGGCTTTTTTTACAGGCAGATATTTTAGCAAATAGGAGGAAACCACTCAATTTCTTTGCAAATTGTTACATGATGGTATGTTTGATTCCTTCTAGTAGCTATTGCTGTGCATACAGTGTTACACTTACAGTCTACCTATGAACATAAAAATTCTAGCAGGAATGACATGAATGTATTTATCTGCAATAGATAAGTTATAGAGATGCAGCTGTTAGAGGGGATACAGTTATTCTGACTAGAATATGCGAACTTAATGCCATGTGGATAGAATGATGTTATCCACACCAACACTTTAAATGAGTCAGCACGGGTGGAAAAGTGTCTCTTTTTTTTTTCTCCTAGTCCTTACAGCAGCAGGCACAAAACAGCTATAAATTTTTAATAATCTACTCTGTGCCAAAAGTACATTTTTCTGGGGTTCCTTTTTTTGTGCATGCTAAATTGCATATAAAACTTGTTCTAGAAGGACCTGATTTCCTATTCTTTTTTTTTCAATGTAATAACTCTGAATCTATTCTCACAAGTTCCCAGAAATAAAACACTCAGATGTGTTCTTTAGAGACTATCAATAAAAAGGCATCATAGTGTAAATTCACTATTAGTATAATGACTGTAAAAAGAAAAATTACTAACAGTACTCCTGGCAATACTGGTTCTTCATGTGTTTTACTGCCTACAAACTAACTAGCTAATTCATCTAACTGTATAATTTGAACACATTTCAACTCAATAACAAATTAAAAGGGACACCATCAACTTGATGGAGTGGTAATGACCTATTTTATTTTATAATTTTTTTTTTTCCTGGAATTTATGTGTGGCACTGAGTGGTTTTGGCTTTTTTTCTACCAGTCAAGATAAAATAACCAGTCAGGATAAAATAATCAAGTTTAAGGAAAGAATTATTTTTTAAGATAATTTATTCATGGCATAAGTAGCTTTTGTTTCTGTACATAAGAGAGAACCAAGCAGCATACAAAAGTCATTTTGCAGAGTTTTGTCCTTTGCGATATTGTATCATCCTGGGTTTTTTTACAAGGTACTTTCTCATTTCAGAGCGGCTTTGCCAGGGAGAAACATCCACTGAAAGTCAACTTCCTGAAGGACATCCCGCTGAACAGTTTGCAGGTTTACTTCATGGATCATCACCTGCGTGTGACCCACCTGATAATCCACTCCAGCTGTACAGCAAAGCCAACAAGTGCAGTGGGCCACTAGAGAAAAGTGTTTTCAGCAAGAGCACAGTGCATCAGATACAGCTACGGAAAGACAGCAACACTGATCCTCCCGTGAAGAAAAAAAAGCCCCCAGTTGTAAACAGAACCATATTTCATACTAAAGCTAAACCAGTAGAAAATCATACATTGGTTGGCACGTCAACAAGGATAAGTGAACAATGGGTTATTACCACTGGGGGATTTGTGGAGCGAGCATGCACGCTTGGGAGAATACGATCTTTTCCAAAGACTTTGCTTGAAATGCATTTGTGCAAAAATGTTTCGAAATCCGATTCTAATCTTATCACCCATCCACCAAATGACAAAAAAGCAAGAAGCAACTGGAGTGAACCCATGCCAAACCAACAGTGCTCCAAAGGGAATTCGGAGAGAACGCCTTCCTTCACATCAGAATGGGAAGAAGTAAGTCTTGCTCATTTTTAAGTGCAAGGAAATATATGGTATTATGAAAATGCCGTTATCGTTCTCAGTTTCAGAGATGAAATAAAAAGTGCATCATCCACATTGCAAATCTTCCCAGGGTGTGTCATAGTCCATCGTAGTTTGACAGCTGGCAAAAAACACAATGCGCTCACATTCAAAATGCTGCATACTTAATTAAGTCTATTGTTTCCATACTGAATGAAGTTAACCAGAAGTAATTCAACAATTTGTTGTGACATTGAAATTATTTTCTACTAAAGCCCTCACCACCGGCACTAATAAAATTGGTAAAATTCATTGTAGCTATGTCCATTCTTAATATATTTGCTAATTATTTCCTACCATGGCAATGCCTACCAGCAAAAGGCAAGAGAAAATAGCAGTAATGGAGAGGGTTTTGGGTTAATTATGTATTTCACAAACCCTCCCTGTGTAACATACCCTCTAACTGGTATATAGCCTCTGTACACAATATACCTGACTCTTGTGTGAAGTGGGAATACGCTTACAGGTACAATGCGTTCATGACTTTTAAAAGAAATGTCCACGCCGAGTTTGTAGTGCATGTGTTTGCTCATACAAAAGACTTTATTTCAGTTTTGGAGCTAGATTTAAAATAATTTTTACACACATTAGTTTTTTGGGGGATTTTTTTGTGTGCGTGTCCTGTGCTACATTTCAAGAATGTAAATGATTCTTCATAGACATCTTACTGAGGTAAATTAAGAGTGGGAAATGTTTAAATCTTTACTGCTATTACAGACAAGCAAGGATTTATCTTTAAAATGACTGCTATGGGGAAATGTATGTATCTAGAGAGTGCCATTTGATTTCAGAGAGCACCCAGAGCTTATTTGTGTGATTGATTATTTTTATAGAAAAAGATTTCCAGCTCATCTAAATGTCTGATTTGGTAGGGCATCTGAAGGTAATTTTTGTTGTAAAAGAGATACTTTCTCAGTGGAAACGTACTTAGGATCAGGTTTTGATCTTAATAACTTGGATACATTGTTATAAAATCCTGAAACTAATCAGGTCCAAGTTTTCCTTTTAGGGGAACATCAAGGTTTGATTGTTCTTAAGAAGAAGAAAAATGCAGTTTATTTAAAAGAAAAAAAAAAGTATGAAGTCTAAATCTGCAAATTCTGACATAATTCCCAGGTTTTCTCCTGTTACTAGTGAATAATACATAGTTTTTAGAAAGGAGACAGTTTTACTAATAGTCCTATTATTAAGCTCAGTAAGACCTGGTTGTGTGTGTCTGCCTTCTTAAACATCAGCCTTTTAATTCACTTTTTGTTTTGTCCTGTTCTTACGGAAAATAAAATAGGTATAATAGTTTTGAAATAGCAAGTTTAATGTAATTTAGAAATGTGCAAATGAGTTTTGGGATCAATGTAATGCTGTTTTACAAACAATATAATTCTGTGGTTTCATACCTATTCAGTGGCCTTGGGGCAGGTGGAAAAAAGGGAGCTAGGAAATTCTCTGGAAATAATAATTGAGCTTTAGTACTTTATAACACACAAAACAATATTCTTATGCATTGTTACTGCTTAAATAGACCTTAAATGACATGAGCCTACAAAATTAAAATCTATTCTGTCATATGCTTTAATACATGCATTTTTCTCTGTAGTATTTATATGCTTAAATATGTCAAAGTAGTTTCAAAGAATGAGATATACCTGTATGACCAGTCATTAGTATGAAAGGAACTGGACTGTAGAAAACGAAATACTATCTGATGCTATAGTTTTTACTAGTGTAGAAATGTTGCAAAATAAAAATTAAAGAGGAGAAATGAGGTGTCTACCTTTTGTTTTTTGCATTTTGCAATCTTGATTGTTGTTTTGCTAATGAGAGTAATAACGCCATAAATTAATGCATAAAAACTACAATAAATTAAGAAAGATAGGGACAATCAGGTTTTTTTCACTGTTCTCTCTTTTGTAGATTGATAAAATCATGAGTTCAATAGATGCTGGAATTAATACTGGACTGGGGGAGATGAATGATCATGCTAAAAGTAAGTAAAAACAACTAACTTGTTTAATTTTGATTTAACTCTCTATAGGGAAACTGTGGATAAGATATTGCTAAGTAACCCACTATGTTGAAATCATTTGTAGATATTTGAATAACCATGAACAGAATCAATGCTGTTTACTGTTAGAGATGCATTAGGCCCAATATCCTGAAGCTGTTACTTTAAATAGCATATTGGAGTCATTAATGTTGTTTTGAAATCTTTACCAGAAAAAAATATTCCATTACCGTCTTCATACTTAAGCCTTTCTACTAGGGGGATATTTTCCAATCTTTTTCAGCTGAGTTTTTGTTTGGAATGATGGAGCTCTGAGTATATATAATCCAATAGCTGCTGACACTTTTTAAAGCATCGTATTATCTAATGCTGCTTCGAGCAAATATTTGGCACAGGGCTGAAAATGTTGCTGACAGCCAGTGACTGGTGTTAGCAATGATGGGAGAATTTGCAAACCTTCCCTACTACGGTGAATTCTAAGAACTCTAAGTCATGACTAGTCTGTCTGTTGTTGTGTCAGCATAGACCTGCGCAACGATGCTGATAAGAATTTTGAAAGTATTTTCTATGTCTTCTTCCTATCTCATGGAAAGAAAAGTGACTTGTGTGCCTGAATAATTTGGTCTTGAGGCAAAGCTGTGTTAACTCACCTGTACTGGAACATCCCTGCTAGCAATTGCATACCATTACTTGAGTTTATGTATTAGGCAGGAGACTATATACCTTATCACTTCAATTTATTTATTTATTTTAAAGTATTTTAGCAACCGTCCATTTCATGGAGGGTTATATCTGTATAAGACAAAACTGTGTTTTATCAATTAAATAGAGTTGACATAGAGGTATTTTAACAGCAGCTGGACAGTGAGAAGGGAATCAGGAAAAAGAGAAAATAACTGGTTTGAANTTCTTCAGCTCTTTCAGTTGCCAGGAGTTCTACTCTTTTTTTTGCTGCTTCATTTCCCAGAGGGGTCTCAGAGTCCCAACTTTTTTTTCTATTTGGTGTGCAGCTTCCTGCAAGCCAACATTTTTTCTTGTCTATCAACTCCGTAATAGTTTTTAGCTAGTTTATGAACGGTAATCTGATTTTGCTGTTAATGAAGAATGAAGCTATGTATTCTTAATCAAAATACAGCTACTTTTCTTTAAATTGAATTAATTTTGCTGTACATGCAGACAGCAATAAAGACATTTCTTTCTGCTATAGAGCTGACTATATTGTTTATTCCACTTTTCATTCCTTTATGCTTTTTCCAGGTCCAGTCAAACACAGTTTAGGCAGCAAAGCAAAGGGAACTATTATAATATCAAATGCATCAAAGGCATTATATCAAATATGTTATATGTCAAGTATATTCTTATTTTTTTATTAACAAAGTAATAGGGTTATCTAGCAGAAAATTACAAGTCTGTTTCTCACAGTTAGCAGACTGGAGTAACCGATCAAGTGGAGCCTTATTACAGTGGTATTTATATATTTAACAACAGATTTTACTTGTGTTTTACTTAAGATTTTAGCTTGTGTTAATTACCATTTATTAACTACAAGACAATATATGGGTTTTTCTTGATGATAGTACAACCTAAGAGATTTTTTTGATAGGTCTTTGGCCCCAGTGAAGGAGTTGCTTTGAAGTTTTCTGCAGGAAATCAACGGGGGTTTTTGTGTGTGTTTCTTCTATATAAGCTCTTATAATTCATTGGCAAAAAGTGTCTCAGGTGCCTCAGTGTTCCTCAGAGGTGCCTCACATAGCCTCTGTCTAACTACTTACAGAAGCTGGCACTGTCTGAATCCCTGTGTGTTTAGTTAGAGTTTTATCTGCCCAAGCGCTGCAGTACTGAGGACATAAATTCCATCTTAGAACTTGTCTTTCACCTTCTCTCTTCTCCTTCCTGGCTCTGTGCTAACCATAACACAGCCATAAATAAAGATCTGGCCTATGCTTAAGAATAAAAATCTAGTAGTATGGTATCAGGTAATATAATTTTGAAATATGATCAGTTTATATGTAAATATATGAGTTTTCTTAGTTTTAGTTGAATATATGTGTAAAAAGATTATCCAGTAGAGATTAAAAATAGTGTATTGAATGGCCAGACTGTACATAGAGATTTCTCTTAGTGTTGAACTGAAAGCATCTAGATTATTGAGCACNGTGAGAAGGGAATCAGGAAAAAGAGAAAATAACTGGTTTGAATACAAATAAAATTGCAGATAAAGCAAGAAGATTCAGATTACTTTTTTCTAAAAGAGTAAGGGGCAATATCATGAAAAGCACTAGGCATGTTGTCCTGGCAGGCTGTTTTTTGTTCCTGAAACTTGCAGTTTTGGAAGGGAGAATTATTCATAAGGAAATTCTGCATTAGGAGATAGTTGATAATTTCTGATGATATTAGTAATTTGGGGTTTGCTGCTTACTGATAGTACACAGGCACCAAATGCAAAATCACGCTACCATTAAGAAGTTGCACAGCAAGTAAGAGCTATGAAAAAGAGACAAAAGCAACAGTACACATATGCAAATTTGCATAACTTAGTGATGTGTAAGTACTACTCTACCCCTTCCTGTGACTGACCACTGCTTTTCTTTTCCTTCTTTTAAGATCAGAAAATATCTCANAATAGGGTTATCTAGCAGAAAATTACAAGTCTGTTTCTCACAGTTAGCAGACTGGAGTAACCGATCAAGTGGAGCCTTATTACAGTGGTATTTATATATTTAACAACAGATTTTACTTGTGTTTTACTTAAGATTTTAGCTTGTGTTAATTACCATTTATTAACTACAAGACAATATATGGGTTTTTCTTGATGATAGTACAACCTAAGAGATTTTTTTGATAGGTCTTTGGCCCCAATGAAGGAGTTGCTTTGAAGTTTTCTGCAGGAAATCAACGGGGGTTTTTGTGTGTGTTTCTTCTATATAAGCTCTTATAATTCATTGGCAAAAAGTGTCTCAGGTGCCTCAGTGTTCCTCAGAGGTGCCTCACATAGCCTCTGTCTAACTACTTACAGAAGCTGGCACTGTCTGAATCCCTGTGTGTTTAGTTAGAGTTTTATCTGCCCAAGCGCTGCAGTACTGAGGACATAAATTCCATCTTAGAACTTGTCTTTCACCTTCTCTCTTCTCCTTCCTGGCTCTGTGCTAACCATAACACAGCCATAAATAAAGATCTGGCCTATGCTTAAGAATAAAAATCTAGTAGTATGGTATCAGGTAATATAATTTTGAAATATGATCAGTTTATATGTAAATATATGAGTTTTCTTAGTTTTAGTTGAATATATGTGTAAAAAGATTATCCAGTAGAGATTAAAAATAGTGTATTGAATGGCCAGACTGTACATAGAGATTTCTCTTAGTGTTGAACTGAAAGCATCTAGATTATTGAGCACTATATTGAGTAAACTTCACTTCTTGTCTAATAACCTTTTAGCAAACAGTAAAATTTCTGATAATACTACAGAGCAAATGTAGCTTGATATGGAATCCTTCATTTTAATATTTACTTAGTCCTGTACTTCAAATTATACTTCAGTGGTTTTATGGACTCTTAGTAAAAACAAAAACATATTCAATATAAGCACAAATAATCTATCAGGCATGAAGAGCTTTTTATACTACGTAGTATCTCATTCTCAGTGAAAAGCATTTGAGAGGAAATATGTCATACACTGATAATTCAATAGCTATATTTAAAATTAGACAATGATGACATCTTGTGATTAAATCCTTGAATGGATTTGCAGGAACTTTAGCCTATATTTTCCTACTGGTGAAATCTGGAAAGACTTCTTTTAGGTCTCCAGGGGAATCTCTTAAGAAACAATTAGAAGAGCAGTGAAAGGAGAGAATCAAAACGGTCTGAGTATGGTCATGAGGACTTCATCCACAGCATGCATTCAGAAATAAAAAGATTAAATCAGAGCTTTCCGTTTCACAGCAGAATATGGTACTGGAGGAGTATACTTGAAACTACAGAGAGGAAGATGGCTGTTGATGTCCTCTGAGGGCACACAGCGTTCAACATCTGACTAGCTTACCACTAAAACTCAAAGCAGGAGTGCTGATAAGGGAGCAGGTAAGAACTAATCTCAGTGATAACAGACAAAAAAACCACTACCCCAAGGAATACAAAGCCTCTGTTACTGAGAGGAAATAAAAAGTGGAGCTGGCTAGCAACCTTCTACTCAAGGTGATGAGGAGAGAGACATCTGCATCACGTGGCACTTTCATTATGGCTGGTGTGTTTCATCCCAAGAGCCCAAATTTGCCAAGTTGCAAAGGGTTCTACCAATCACTAGCACATGATAAAGAATACTAGTAATGCTGCCAAGAATGATCCTAAGCAAATCAAAAGTCCTTATAAGGCTCTGTTGCAATGGATACAGAGGCTGGTGATTCAGGAGATATTATTGTCTCTCCTCTCGTGTCCAAGTCAAGCATCAGTCAGATACACCCTAAATATAACTCCATTGCTTCTATTCTGAGAGAAGAGAACTTTAAATTAAAAACCATGTGGCAAGGACAAAAATATTCATCTTAAATAATGCAAATTGGACATAGGTCTAACCCCTGAGAAAGACAGGATTATTTAAAATAGGATTTAAGAAGTGACTAGACAAAGAGTGATGGGTCAGTTTGCCAGGTATCTTAGCTGTTTGTATACTAATGGTAGAAGAAAGAAGAGCAGAGAAGAATTAATGAGGAATAGACTAAATTGAATAGGCTTAATTTAAGATTATGACAAGTTGGCATTGTAGAGAATTTATGATATATATTACACTAGTAGTCCAGTCACATAGAGGATATAACTTCTTCAGTAAGAAGGGGAAAAAGAGGAGAGGAAATGTTGGCTTATATTTCAAAAATATGATGGTTGCTTTGAGGTCTCAAAAATAGGATTAGTTAGAGCTGTTAAATATCTGTTGGTATCCATGAAAGCAGAAAAGAATGTTTGTTATTGGCACATATCCAAAGCCATTGGACTTGATAGAATGGAAGATTTTAGTTACCACAGCACTGGGAAAAGAAATTACGTGGACAGACTGGCCAGGAAAAAAAAAAGTCCCAAGAAGGTAGATGTCAATAAATTCAGAGAATTTATTTTAAAAAATATCTAGCATGCAAGTTAAAAAATCTGTGGGTTTTTCAACAGAACAGTACTAAAAACCATAGTACATGCCTCACCAATGTAAAGAAAAAAGAGTGTAGAAGACCAGCTTGGGTAAATTGTCATCTTTTCTTTCACCTTAGACATAAGGAAAATCTCTCTATTTACTAAGCATGGTAGAATAACACAGGCATGTACAGACAAGTAAGAAGTGCCAAAGCACTCACTGACATGCAGCTAGCAAGAGAAATGAAGATTTAATATAACATAATTATTAGTATGTTAATAGAGAAAAGAAGAATAAAGAAATCTTTGGCACCTAAAAGAGGTACTACAGGAAAAGAAAAGATGCTCATAGTAGATGTAGAGAAGGCAAAAATGTGCAATGACTTTTTATCACACATGTTTACTGAAAAGGTCATTGGTGAGCATATGACATGCACAGCTAATCCTGGGTCTAGAACCTCAATTGTAGATAAGGAAAGAACAGATTATATAGGTTAGGTGTCTTAAAATTGAATTAATGAAATTCATTTTGTGTCTAAAAGAGAATGATGTAGGGCTTATCTTNTTTACTGAAAAGGTCATTGGTGAGCATATGACATGCACAGCTAATCCTGGGTCTAGAACCTCAATTGTAGATAAGGAAAGAACAGATTATATAGGTTAGGTGTCTTAAAATTGAATTAATGAAATTCATTTTGTGTCTAAAAGAGAATGATGTAGGGCTTATCTTTAAAAGGGGAAAGGAAGGAGAATGTGGAGAGTTCTTTTCAATTCATAGAAAAGTCACTGAACAGATAAACTACTTAAAGTAGCTAGAAAATAGCAAAGAAATAAGTAAGAGACAACATGGATGTTCCAAGAGTAAATGTATTAAAGCAATCTAATTCCTACTAGGAGCAGATACCAGATTTTGTAGGTAAGGAAAGAGCAGTAGATGGAATTCAGTTAAGGTTTTAATGTTGTCTCGTGTGTTTTTCTTGTAAGTAAATTAAGGAAACATGGGCTTGATGAAAATAATGATAGGTCAGACAGCTGAATCTTATTCTTAACGTCTAAATTCAGACTTCCACAGTGTAGACTGCGTTGAGTACATCCGAGCCGCTAATACCAAGTTAGATAAGCAGGCATTTCTTCGGTATCGTTCATCATATCTGAATGTCTCAAGCCTGGCAAATGGTGCTGGAAGTATTGATAAAGGGAGCTAGAGGAGCTCCTCAGATGTAGCTGTCTAAAACAAGCTAAAACTCCCCCTCTTCTCCCCAGGACAAAATTATAAAAGCAATATAGTGAAGCATTCAAACAGATCATTAGGGAGATTATAACCTCTCTTACATTCAGCAGCATTTTATAGACTTCTGGATATTTGGCAGAATTAAAAAAATAATGGTTGGGGTATAAATGACCTTGGCTTGAAACAGTTGAATCGATTAGGTCACTGTTTTAAGTCACTTTGAGTCTATTTTGTAATGATTCTGTGAGGACTGTAATAACATGATTTCGATGGAACCTGTCTGCAAGGTAGAATTTAATAAATGGAACAGCTGTCTCTTTTTTGGCATAGTAGATACTTACATTGATTAGTAACATACATTTTGCAAAGGACTTAGAAAAGCTAATATGTTTAAATATCAGCCATCTGCACTTCTCTGGTAAGAAGAAGAAACACTTCGATTTCATATTTTCTTTGCCTAATTATAACAATTTTTTTCTACAATAAAAAAGTCTTCGAAGGCACGCATAGCAGAATTTCTGTGTTAGTTGGAGCCGAGTAACTGTTCAGGGATGTGTGATTCAGAGTTTACTTACACTTGCAAGTCACTTGAAAGGGAATAATCAAGAAATAATCTACTTCGTAGAAATTTTTTTTTTTAACGTGGGTAATGGGTATCATATCATCATCATGATTAAAGTGAGAATTGTTTCAAGTCAGAGCAATTAAAATAATGACAAGGAAAATAATTGTTAAAGGTCATTCAAAATCTATCATAGAATCATAGAATACCAGGTTGGAAGGGATGTCAAGGATCATCTGGTCCAACCTTTCTTGTCAAAAGCACAGCCTAGACAAGATGGCCCTGTCCAGCTGAAACTTAAGTGTCCAGTGTTGGGGAAGCCACTGCTTCAATGAGGAGTTTATTCCAATGGCTGATTATTCTCTTTGTGAAAAATTTTCCTTTTGTGTTCAATCAGAATCTCTCCCAGAGTAATTTATACCCATTATCTCTCGTCTTTTCCATTTGACTCCTTGTGAAAAGGGAGTCTCCATCTTCTTTGTAGCCGCCCTTTAAATACTGGAACATGGTGATAAGGTCTCCCCTAAGGCTTTTTTTCTCAAGGCTGAACAAACACAATTCT
Source organism: Rhinoptilus africanus (assembly GCA_013400135.1). NCBI lineage: Eukaryota > Metazoa > Chordata > Aves > Charadriiformes > Glareolidae > Rhinoptilus > Rhinoptilus africanus. The sequence continues at coordinate 43,606 of VXBO01006285.1, forward strand.
CAGCCTTTCCTAGTATGGCAGGCTTCCCAGTTCTTTGATCATCTTTGTGGCACTTCTCTGGACCCTCTCCAGTCTGTACACATCCTCTTTGTACAGCAGGGACTAAAACTGAACACAGTATTCCAGGTGTGGCCTGACAAGCACTGAGTAGAGTGGGATAATGTCACCTTTATCTCTGCTGGTGACGCCCTTGTTGATGCAACCCAGCAGCCTGTTGGCTTTCTTTGCCACAGCAGCACACTGTTCGCTCATACTGAGCTTGTCCACCAGGACCCCCAGGTCGCTTTCCACAGAGCTATTCCCTAGCCAAGTAGATCCTAGCCTGTGCTGCAGTCCTGGATTATGTTTTCCCAGGTGCAAGACCTTACACTTGTCCTTGTTGAACTTCATAAGGTTCTTGTTAGCCCCCTCTTCCAGCCTATCCAGGTCTTCCTGCAGGGTGGCTCTCCCTTCCGAAGTGTCCTGTTCCCCACTCAGTTTGGTGTTATCAGAAAACTTCATTAAGGTACACTTGGTCCCATCACCCAGATCACTTATGGAGATATTAAACAGTGTTGGGCCAATATCTGTCCGTGGGGAATCACACTTGTGACAGGTTGCCAGTTTGAAAAGTAGGTATTTACCACCACCCTCTGGGTACAGCCTGTCAGCCAGTTCCCTGCCCACTGCACAGACCACTTGTCCAGATTATAATGCTTCAGTTTCTGTAGCAGGATGCTGTGGAAAGCCATATCAAAAGCCTTGGAGAAAGCCAGGTAGACAGTGTCCACCACTCACCCCAGCAGCCAAGTAGCATGCTTTGTTGTAGAAGGCGATCAGGTTTGTCAAGCACGATTTGCCCTTAGTGAATCTGTGCTGGCTCTTACCAATCACATGCTTCATTTGACTTGTGATATCCCCCAGGAGGATTCATTCCATAACTTTTCTGGGGAAGTTAGGTAAAGGATTGAAGGGACTGAAGTAAGACTGATGGGCCTATAATTTCCTGGATCTTCCTTTAAGCCCTTCTTGTAGATGGGGTTGACATTAACCTTCTTCCAGCCTTCTGGGACATCCCCTCATCTCCATGACTTCCCGAAGATTATGGAGAGCAGCCTCACAACAACGTCAGCCAGCTCTTAACACCCTCAGGTGGATATTGCCAGGGCCCATCAATTTGTAGGGGTCAAGCTCCTGTAATAGTTCATATACCCACTCTTCTTTCACTGACGGTGGGTCTATGTTTCCTTCAACCTGGAATTTTATTCCCAAGGCCTGAGGCCCACCAGTGCTGGTAAAGAAAGAGATGAAGAAAGTGTTGATAACCTCTGTCTATTCTGCGTTACTGGTGACTAATTCACCTCTCCTGTTTAACAGTGGGGCAATATTTTCCTTCTGCTTCTGCTTGTTGTTTATGTACCTAAAGAAACCTTTCTTGAAGTTTTTGACATCTCTGGCCAATTTCAATTTAAGTGGAGCTTTTGCTTTTCTAACCACATGTCTGCATGCCCTGGAAATGCCCTTGTAGTTATTAATGGGTATTCATCCACTTTTCCAGCTCTGGTATGTTTCTCTTTTACTTTTGAGCAAACTCCAAAGTTTGCAGTTAAACCAAGGGGGACCCTTGCTCCACCTACTTCCCTTCTCTTTAAAGGGTATGAACTGTTTTTTTTGCTTCCAGGAGAGCATTCTTGAAAAACTCCTAGCACTTACTACCTCCTTCATCCTCCATGGAAGCTTCTCACAGAATCCCTCCTACTTGAGCTCTGAGCAAGCTGAATTTTGCTCTTCTAAAATCTAAAACCTTTGTCTTGGTACTAACCTACTGATCTACAATCGGTTTGGGACTGTGCTGGGCTTTTGAGAGAACCACTTCTGTCAAATATGTTCCAGCACATGGACAGTTATTTACAACTTTGTAATTCTGCTAATCATTAATTCTTTTTTGGATGCTATCCATAAATTCACTATCCAGTTGCTGTGTGCATACCAGTGCATAGTCAGGATTTCTTTGGTAAACTGAGCATGTGCCTATTCTTGAGCATCTTAAATGTTGTACCTAGAGGAATACAGGGTACAGTTTCCTGATATATTCTTCAGTTTGTTGAACTACATTTTTGGCTTGAAACATAATACAAGGGCGAGCCTTTTTCTTACAGCTGAAATAATGAAATTTCTTATTACATTTAAAATGTTTATTTTTTACAAGGTTTATTTATTGCCCTTTTGTGAGAACAGTGCCTTTCCCTATTCTTGGCCATAATCCTAGCATCACATTCACCATCTATGTCTTAATATCAATATTGAGGCTCCAAACTCTGCTCACTGAGTCTAGCCTTTCAGAGATTAATGCTACTTATTACTGGAAGAGGTGTATGCAACAGAATTATAACATATTTTTTAAAAAATTCTCTTTCAAGGGAGATAGCAAATCTTCTGAAATATTTACATTAGCAGTATGTATTATTGTGTCTACAACTTCAGAGTGACCCATGAATTGGACCTTCTACAGCAACTTTGAAACCAGGACTCTGGAACGCTTATAGCTATGCCTGAGTTGACTTCACATGAGCCATATCTCATTTGAAAGTAGCAGAGCTACAGTGGGTTTTGCTGTATTCAAAATAAACCCTACAACTCCATTTACGTCAATTTTTCCACAAACAAGACTTTATTGCTTCTGGATGCATCCACTACATATGTGAGTTTCTATGTCATGTAGTACAGTATTTAATGGTGGATCGACAGTAGGTCATGGCACACTGTATTAGAATACATTTTGTAGTGTACTTTCTCTGATTTTTCATATTAGGATGGAAGTTGTAGACAATCATCATAACAAAGAAAATAACTTTTGTTATTTTGGCTTCTCTACTGATGTGAACAAGGCTATTGTTATCAATGACTCCTTCACAGTGTGGGGAAAATTGCAAGAAATTTTACTCTTCAGATTTGCCAGGGACATGAGTTTGAGCAAAAAGATTGGGAAAATAAGACAGATATAACTTCAGCAGACTAGGAGAAGATGGAATCAGGTGGGGCCACAGCCAGAAAAGCTAAACGAGAGAAGTAAGAGCTCATGATATGCCTTGTTCAGCTGTAACATGTAAAGGAAATTGTGCAGACCTTTGACTGCCAGAGGCTACATGCTCAGTTCCTCTTTTTCTTCCATCTGTTCCACTGCCACTACTCAGCCATGAAGCCTTCATCTTCCCTAGGATGATTCTGCCTATAAAAGCTAAAATTTCACTCAGAAGTCAAACTTTCTTTTAAAAAATGAAGCCTTGTTAGGCTGGCCCTTTTCTCTTTGCTGCCATATGGTTGCAGTTTTGGCAAAGTGGTCTTCCTCCAAAGCTGTTAGTATCCTCCCTCTCCAAGGGCAGAAAACAGATAAAATATAAGTACTTAATTAAGGCAGAATTTTAATTAGATATGTGTAGGCATGTTGGCATAAGGCAGTTTTCACAGTGGTAAGTTATATACTTAAAAGTATATCTTTTAATTTTAATTTAGTGTCTGGTTTGCAGCAGTTGCTTCCCCATTTTTAAATCTCCATGTGGTTAAACTAAGCACTTTGATAAAGTAGATTTAATTCATAGACTTTAATAAAATGAGCTGTGTACCTTCTCACAAAATGAGAGACCTCTTAAGCTTCCAGTTTTGAACTCACAACTCTAATTTTGCAATAGTCAACCACAACAGCCAGACCGTAAAATAAGGATACTATCGCTTCCCTCCCAACTCCCACCTTCCCACTGAAGCTGATATACTGTGCAGAAAGACAGAAATATCTGTAGCATCATAAAGAGGAAAAGAAAAGGCAGAGGGAATCTGACTCTGTAGCTAATAGAAGGACCCGATGAGAGGAGACAGCTCCAGCAGCTCTCTGCTCCCAGTGCTATTTGATGCCCCCTCAACAGGAAATGCATATGCAGTTTGAAACTTTTAGACTGCAAGTCTATGAACTCTTTACCATCAATTCTAGGACTGCAGTGTAGGGAACACAGACACACATTTTGATTTGATTCTGCACTTCCTTGTATCTTATTAACTACTGCAAAGTGAACATGGACTTTTAAGCTGCAATGTAAGAAGTACTGGGGGGAATTTGTGTAACTAAAGTCATTATGAGATGTTATGGAACACAAAGGTGATTCTTGTTTCAGACAAAACTATTTTCAGTCAGTCACATTCTCTTTTACACGTTACTGTCACACTCAATACCCAAAAGCACCAAGGTGTCCATTCATTTGTGGCCAAGTTACTTGTCTGTGGTCATTTGTGTGTGACATGGAAGGCTGACCTTTGCATTCTCATTGCATCTCTTGGGTTCCTTTTGATTAGCAATAGCAAACTGGGTTTTGGATCGAGATTTAGGAATCAACAGTTGCTATGGTATGGTCCTTTTGATCCAAAATTGTGTTCACTTCAGTAGTGCTCATTGTTTTCGCTTCCTCATTTTGGATATTTTAGGGCTAAAGTCTGTCTCCCTTTTGGCATAACAGGTAGATGAATACCACATGCAGCGTATTATAATGTTGTTGCTGTCGTCCTCCTGGGTAGTGTAGGGTCTTCTGCCGATAACTCACCTGTGCTGTTGTTTTATCAGAGCACGCTCCTCCTTTCCTTGACAGAAGCACATTCCTTAGTGTTTTACCACTGTCAGCTGTATCCTTGGTTATCAATACAGACCGTACCTTTAACCCTTTGTACTACTGTTTCTTCTGGTACTTTCACACTTTTATTTCTATTCATGCAATATTCATACCATTTCTTTTACAAATCTCTGCATTTTGAGTTATTTGAATAGTAATTTAAGTGTATGTAATCAACTAGGTAATAAAATAGTGGAGAACAGAACCCATATAGCTGTAAACAATGTAGAAGAAACACTTTGGGCATTTATTTACTGAGAACATGATAGTCATAATGCATTGCATGCCACTGAACTTGCACAAAGAGCATATAAATTCTACAGAAGAAATCACAAATAATTGGATTAATGTTTTGTTGACTTCTACATTGTAAAAGCCTAAACAAGAGATAAAGATGCATCGGTTTTAATGATCCATTGAGTCCCAAAACAAACTTTACAGAAGACTGGGCAAACTGCAGGATAATTGTAAAGATTTTAGCTATGTTTTCTAAGAAACACAATGGGAGTTGGATGAAAAAGCTGCAAGCATTTCTTTTCTGTTTTTCATGTGTTCCTATTATATGGGAAATTTTACCCTGTAGTGTCATAAATGTAATATTCATCTATATGCTCTTCATACACCAATTAATCAGAGCTGGTTTTGAAACAGCCTGCTACAAATGAAGACACAGGCTAAACTGAAAATACAGTAAAAATGTCGTTCATCAGACCATATTTACCCATGTAGTCTCCAACTCTGATGCATTTTCTTTTTACATTTCCACTTTCCTGTAAGTACCTATCAACATATACCTTTTATCTCTGTCCATGCTTCTCTTGTTCAATGTTAGGCTTCTTTTTCCAAAATTGTTAGCAAAGCAATTCAATCATTATATTCACAGACTTGAATAAATGATTTCTGGCATATGTCTTCTAGGAGGAATAGAGAAGATTGACAGCAAACAGAGAAACTTAAGAAAATGGAACTATATTATTATAAATATTGACATTCGTCATCGAGTAAATGTATTGCCTAATTCCTGTCAGTTTTGTATGTAGTCTGCTTGTGACCATCAGATCTTGTCATGCTAAATTTAGATACTCTGCAATACAATTGCATGAGCAAGGGAATCTTCTACAAATTCTATTTTAATTGGAGGATTAACATGTAATTTTGACTGACTTAATATACTGAGACTTTTTGGAGGTAATGTCACATCAGACATAAAGTTCTAGTGAAATAGCATAGGAGATTCAAACCCCATTCTGGTACTGAAATTTTCTTCTTTGGAAAAAGTGTAATCCTTGGCAGTCTGGTCAGGTGTACTGTTATTTCTGAGTAACCAGACTGTATTTTTTTTTCTTAGAGAATTAATACGAAAGATGTATTCTTCCTTGGAGAGCATATAGTTAAATGTTTGCCAGACCTAAAGACACTTTTTGGGTTTTTTTGTAGAAAGACTTGATCTCAGAAAGAGGAGTAATGCATACTGAATCCCTACCATCTCTTCTTTCATTTAGTTATTAACCTGCTATCTGATCCTTACATTATACTGTTAAATACCATTAGAATAGAAATCTATATGACTACAGACATTAACGATTTAAGTGCAGTTTGAATATACTACTCAAATCTATGGAAATTCAAATGGTGTACTTATGACAGTTCTTAAAGGCTTGTTTCAGTATTTTTAAAATACTCGTACATTAAAAAAAATCATTTTAGAAAGAGTGAGAGATATTGATTTATAAAGAAGACATGCATGTGAATAAGTACATATGGCATGAGGTAGACCTATACCATACTCATAAACACCCGTAATGTTTGGTTTGAGACAGAGTGCAGAATGGTATGAATACACAGAATGCAAAACTCAGAAAATCATTTTCATTGATTTCCAAGGGTGTGAAGCTCAGAAATATTGACACCTAGTAAAATGGAAAGTGAAGTAGTTTGAGGTTGTAAGCATGTTTGGGGACAATGCTAAGAACGGTATACATTACTGTATTACTGAGGAAATCACTCTTAAATGAATAAGTTATTCTCCCTTTAAAAGTTTGGAGGTACCTGTCTATGTCCTAGTCTTACAAAAATTGCACTAATACAAACAAAACCAGTCAGATCTCTAATTGGTTGTGAAAGCTGATTTAAAATAATATTACTCACATTACCTCCTGGATTTTATTTGGTAGTAAATTGATCTCTAACTCTTAAGAGGATTTGAAAACATTTCTGAGGATGATAATGTTTATGCTGCAATCTCCTCTTCCTGGTCAGTTCTCTGCTCCATCAGACCTATCCCTGAAGTCACTGAGCTGTACATGCTGTATCTTTTTGCACCGTAGGGTTGAATATTGCTGAGCTATGCCCATCTAGATAGGAGATAAAAGGTTCAACAAAGCTAGATTGCAGACTTTGGAACTTGAAAAAATGGATTAAAACAGGGGTTTTTTAAAGTTATTTCCAGTAGGACTGAGGGTCTTGCCTGTTTTGCCACTGAACCATTACGGTCCAGGGGGAGCACTTATAATCTTTGTCATCTCCGCAAGGACAGTTTGGCTGGATTTCACAAAGTTCATGCCAGAGTGTTTGTTGGTGTGCTTAAAAAGTGACAAGCTAATGATGTCCTCATTCTGTAATGCTCTCATAGTCATCCTACTGTAATCCCAAAGGTTAAGAGAGATTTTTTTCAAGCCATGATAAATGACATGAAAGTAATGATCAGATTACTTGAGAGTTTAAAAGTCACTTGCTTAGGTTCAGCTTTTTCCTTGCAGTTTACTCTGAACCTTGCAACTATGTAATAATTTGCACCCAAGCATATAAATATTTAATTCAGTTGGTGTCACTAAATTGAATAGCATTTATTCCTTAAAGCAGAATCAAGTCCAATACTAGGTTAAAAATGTATGCAGAATGGGAATTAGCACCTCTGAAGTTACAGTATCTGATGAAAAATGAGGCTTTCACAACCTGTAGCCAGGAAATACTTGAAAGAGAACAGAATATTCCTAACTTCTAAAATAGACTGTATGAAAACCATAAAGTGATTACTACGGGCAAATCTCTAAAACTTTGTTCAACATCTTTGGTGGTCTTTTGTATGAAATGATACAGGTATTACTCTTACAAATATGTTAGGGTTAGAGATGTTGGTAAGTGAGACTGTGATGAAGTTTATCTGTCATAAAATATATAGAGTCTAGTAAAACTGAATTAATAACGGTTTCTTGGAAGTTCAGCTGATTCACCCATGTTTCCTTCTTAATCTAGTAGTCTTTAGATTTAAATAGATAGGATCCTTGGAAGCTCACATTTCTACTAATCACAAGAACATCACATGCTAGTTAAAAATCTTTGGCTTATTATAGAATTTGCAGCACACAGAATTGTTTCCAGTTTTAGTTCCACCTACAGAAAATGAAGTAATTTAGAATATTGAACTAAATAAAGTGTATTCACTTGCTTTCTAACCCAGACTGTTAACCTGTGTTCATGACTGTAACGCTAGGATCACTATTTTCTTGTTTCATTGTCCTGTATTCAGGAAGATACTGTATTTGGATGCCTTCAAATCCTTCAAAAATTGTGAATTGTTATGGTATCTATTTCTGAAGTATATTTACTATTCATGACTTCATACGTGAGTTTAGATAAATATTTTTTGTGAACTGTGTAATTTGACTCTTTTTCTATTTATGGGATATGATGGACCATCTCAGTGACTTAGTGCTACTTCTGTTTTCTGGTAAGCTATTTAAAATGCTTTATAGAGCATAATTCCAAAGAATAAATTATATTGTCAGTACACAAATCCCCCTATTTGCATATGAATATGGCATTCATATAGAGACCAGCCGTTCTCAAATTTATGCAAGCAAAAATCCGTGTTCGTGGAAGTTTTCAAACAGCAGATAGCAAGGAATGTAGTTAAGCAGCTCTAGACCAAAATTTTAGAGAACTGTAGGTGTTGGTTTTGGTTATTAAACCAGCTGTAGTTTTGATCTTGTCTGTAGTACAGGAAATAATCAGTAAGATGTTACAAAATATTAGTGAAACCAGTCTGACGAGTACATTTTTAGCTAACCTGTAGCTGTAGGACCACTTGAGCTCTTGTTGAGATCCATTAGCCTTGGCAAAGGAATGATGGAAGGAATGATGCCTGGAGTATAGTTTATTAAACTTGTCTGAAAAGTTGCATTTCTATCATTCCAATCTCAAATACAAAAAGCCATGCAGGACTAAGTAAAATGCCATGAGATATGTTTGCACTGTTTGTAGACATCAACACAGATTCCTTAAACAGGATCCCAGGCTCTGTCTGTGGGTAGGGAAGGCCAGTTCAGAGTTCCTCCTCCAGAGGAGGGAGAGTGAGAGTCAAGCAGTTGGCATGAGGGAGCTCACAGAGATGAACAGGGTTTATATAACCTCATCCATATGCAAACAGTCCAGTGAGTTGCCAGAGCTGTGCCAGCATGCCACCCACTCAAGTAGCGTCTTTATTATTCATTGAAAGATGCTGCAGTTTTCTTTTGGTGTTGCAGATCCTGTGTTTGCAGCGAACAAATATTACAGAAGGTGGTTAGATACAGAGTTTTTATGTAATAAAGCAAGTTCCTATTAAGGACCTGAACTTTTGTTAGGGAACAGAGATGACCAGTTGTTCCCTAACAGCAGTGAGCTGTACACTCACACATGGGGTGCAGTCCCATGGGGTCCAGTGGCCAGAATGAGGTACTGGTAAGAGTCTCCATCTGCCCTAGACAGGCCCCTGAGAGGTGACTTAAGTCCAGGGTCCATTAAGGGAGACCAGCCAGGAGCAAAAGGAGATTAGATTAGAGACAGAAATGGAGACGAAGCTGTAACAAGGGTTCATAGTCCATGAAGGAGTCAGGGCTGAAGCTAAGACTGGAAAAAAGCCACTGTGAACGTCTGAGGGGTCCATCCAGGAGATGAACTGCCTGGAGTGTAGCACCATCCATTAGGTAGGACCAGAGACTGGCACTGCTGGGGCATTGCTGGGGCAGGGACTGATGGGCCCAGGCTGAACTGAAATGGGGTCCTGGGCCATGGACCCAGGGTGGGAGGAGGCCTGAGAAGATGTTGGGCATGGACACCAAGACTCCATGGGTGCCCTCGGGGCCCTGACACCTCTGGGTTTTACTCATTATTATTTTTGTCTTATTATATCAGTGAAATGTGGTAAATTGTGTCTGATTTATATATTATTATTTTCTGAGATTTTGAATATTCTAGAAAAAAAATAGGTAAGGAGTAGTTCAGTGTTATTCTTTAGTAAAGAGTTTCAAGTTAAGTTTGTTCCCATTTAGACATATTTTTTCCAGTACAGATTTAGAGTATCATCTTTACAATTAGCTGGTGGTAAATGTTGAAGAGCTAATGCATGTAGCAGATGTTGTCCTGTATCTCATCTGTAAAACTGTTGAAGTTAAGTTAGAATTATTTAAAATACCTAAATCCAACCTAATCTCAACTCTAGACAAATCTCAGGGGATAATTTAATCTCAGGTCAGTAATTTAATTTTTAAATGAATATTTTCACCTGTTCTAAAAGACTTGAAAGGGGAAGTGGTGGAAAAAATAAGTAAAAGCAAAGAGGTAGATGTAAAACAAAACAACAGATTGTTGTAGCTGCAGATGAAGGATGACAAAAGAGCAAATGATCATAATTTACAAGGAGAATAAGTAGAAGTAAGATAAATAGGGAGTGTAGAAAAGGAATTATAAAATGAAGCTAGAAAGAACAGGAAGGAGAGAAGGGAATTCACCTGATCAGTTCAAAGGAGGAGATTACTCTAAAACATGGTGATCGGGGGGACGGGAGCCTCTGAGCTCAACTAGGCAAAAGAGAACAGAAGACAAAGTGCTATACTGTCTCAAGTGGAATCTGATTTGAAAAATACCTCCAGGAAAAAACCTTAACGTTACATCTTGTAATCTTTCAAGATTCATAATTTCAGACATATGACACCTTACTTCAGTGTCAGTACAGGCCTCTTGTTTCCACAGCTCTCCACAGGACCTTACAGCAGTTACCAAATCTATGAAATTATGGCTGCCATTTATTCCATGGCTGTATTTAACTTCTTGAGATATCTCTGTGCAGTGTGTTCTGTCAAACCTTTTTTGAACAGTTTCTTCAAATATATCTCTGTTAACCAGTTCTGCTTGTTTGGAAGTCCAGTGCTGCTTAGCACAGAGCTGTACAAAGATCTGCTCAAATTTGAAATGATATAAATTTGGTTTTATGCTGCCAGGAATTATAGCACAAAGGGTTGGGCTTGCATTGTATTTTTAGCAAGACTATGTAGTATACATTTTTATATATACAGTTAGTATACTAGTTTTTAACGGCAGTCTAAAATCTTTACTGAACTAAACAAAATATTTTGATTGGTCATGGTATCATGTAAATTTTCAAGGTTTTTTTTCATGCTAGACAAAAACAGTGAAAATGATTACTCGTAGGCGATAAGTGTAGTGTTACGATTATCCTGTAAAAGTTCCTCAGGCAAGCACAGAAATTGCTCTAAGAAACAAACTCCTTTTTTCAGAAAATGTTATTAACTTTCATTGAAGCCAGAATAAGGATTTACATTTACACCTTGGATGTGAATAGAATTCCTGAAAAAATGACAGACAACTGAAAGCACTTTGTCCTGCCAAAGGAATTTGTGTTAGATAGAGTAATTTCATATTATAGTGGGGATCCACTGAGATTTGGCTTCATATCACCTGCTTACCACTGCCTTCAGCAGTAGGAGCTCTTCAGTGCTCATGAAGAGGGGAAAAAAAAGCAGCTAAATTCTAATTGCATCTTAACTGTATCTTTACAAAGTGCAATACAAGGTTACAGTAACCTATTACACTTGTGGTGGCATCCAAAAGGCAAAGAATCACATTCCCTCCATCTCCTCTGTTTCCCATTGAACGGAGTTACAGAGGGAGGGTGGAAGATGAATCCAGCTCTGCCTGCAGTCCTCTTTCTCCCAGCATGTTTAATCAAACACCAAAATGTCTACTTTTCCTCTAAAATTAGATAAAACTATGGCACAAAAATCCATGGAGGACTATTAAGCATAATGACATTTCCCTTACAGGAAGGCTTTGATCTGCAAATTGCTGGAAACTGGGAGAGTGCTAGGAAAGGATCACTGCATGTACATGTTATTATGATCTTCTGTAGGGATCTAACAGTAGCCACTGTGAATGAAGCTGATGAATGGCTGAAGCTAGATGAAGCTGTGGCGTGATCCAGTGCAGTTGATCCTGTGGTCTCACAGTGGAATATCCATCTGTTCCTAACTAATTCTTGCAATTCAGCAGGTCTGTGGAACAAGGATTTAAATCTGACTGAAGTCACAGCTGTTACAATGCTATATAATACAGTGTGGTTTTCCTGTTTTCTTTAGAAATAAATTATCCTCCGAACTTATTCATTTAAAATACAATTAGTCTTTCTATATTCTTATTTTGTGTCTCAGACAATCTTGCTGTATGATGACATATGTTACCATAGACCATATATATATATATATATATATTGCTCAGAATTATAGTAATGACAGTCTTCAATAGAACAAGGTGCCCTGAGTCCTAGTCCAGTGGCCACGCTCTAGAAAATAGATCTTTTAATCTTCCAGTAAGTTCTGTCCCTCATTCACTGAACGGGATGGGTTCTGTAGGAGACTAAATCGAAGCTGCCAAAGCAATCAACTGAACATGAAAAATACCCTAACTTTGAAGTTTCTGTAATAAATATATGTTTCATGATGGAGTGGAGTACTTCAGCTGAGCTGTTCCTGATAATACATCAACAGTCAGAAACATAAACTCGTAGAAAGGCCATTGGGGTTCACAAAGTATAGTTGACAAATCATCTGTCAAGTAAAATGAATTGTCTTTGTTGACTGTAGTTATAGTTATTATAGATACAGTCATTGTGCTTACATAGTGGTACTGTAGAGTTATAATAAATATTGTTATAAAAATCAGAAAAAAACTGCGAGGATGATTTTGCTAGTCAGTGAGGGTTGTTCCATCAGCTTGCATTAGCTGTGGTCTGAGAATTATTTTTGTGCGTTCTGAGACACACATAAGCAATGGGAAGTAACCTTTAGATTATAAATACTAGATAGTGTTATTTAAAATCAATCTGTTTCTATTGATTTTTTTTTTTTTGTTTCTGTATATGCCATGAAAAATGTCTCTAAAAGTACTTTCAGGAAAATATTCAGCAGCACCAAACACGATCATCCAAAGTGGCATCATCATCCAAAGAGCTAGGCTACTGACAGAAGTTACAGATTTTATGTGTAGCATCCAGGTTTTTCAGAGTTTTATAATGTAATTGTAATAATGTAACTGAAATGCCTAAGATAAAGCAGAACCTTGCATACACTTCTTGGAACCTTTCTATACTTCTCCCACAATAAACTTTCTTGAATTATATTGGTCTGATGGAAGTTAGGCATAGTTTTTTTCTCATACAACATCCTGTTCCTAGCTATTCTTATCTCCTCTCCTGGAATACATGTCGTTAGATTAGTTCATTGACTAGAACACCCAGTTACACTAACTCTGCTTTAGCACAAGTTCTATCGCAATGTTGAGAGGTAACTTTTTGATCCAGCTGAAATTATAAATACAAATGAGAAAATGATACCCCGTTTAGTGTTGGAAAAGGCTGAAAGATTTAATTAAAGAAAAAGGTTTACATTACTTACTCTAGCATAAGTTTCTTCTTTAGCTCTGCTAAACTGGCTGCCAGCTTAGTTAAAAGATTGATCCTTTCATATGGTGGTATAGTCTCCACTCAAAAATATCTTGGTCAGTAGCTACTAAAATTCTCCAGTTTTTGGTTCTTTAACACCAGAAGTGTTTAGCAATATTCAACAGCTATCAACCTACCAAAGAAAATGTTTTCTAATAATCTATTCATGGTGACTGGGGGAGTGCCTCCCCCAAAAATAATCACTGCATTTCTTTCTTTTCCTCATTTGAAAAATAAAGAAAGAAAAATCCATATTGTTAACAGTACAGACAATAAAATAGAGAGGACCTTAAATTCTTTTGTATTTAGAGCAAATCTGCCTCACAACATGCTTGAAATCATGTGCTGTCTGATATCACAGATTCACTCCATTTCAAGCCCCACAGTAAAGATATTCTGAGTCTCGTTGGGAACGAGACGTCTTGTAGAAATTGTCGTATAGCATACCAGATGGTATCTTTCTTGCAGACATCACTTCAATGCGCTTCTTCTATTGCCTTGGAGAAGAAAAAACTAAGTATTGCTATCCCTGTAAGAGACTTATGCATCAGTTTTCTAATTCAGGAATAGGTACATCTTTTTTGATTGTGGTATCACAGAAGGGTTATCATGGGATTTATGTTCTTTGAAATCATAGGAAAGCACAGTAGTATATAAATGTGTTGCAGGTCAGGCCATCTCATACAGTCTGTGTGATATTTTTCAATATCTGGACCAGCTTCAGGCATAGGTAAAGTAGGCACTGCCTGCAGCAGCACACTAGTGGGGCTGGCACTGAATCATAGACTAGCAAAATGAACAGGTAGCCTTCTAGTCTCAAAGAAATAGCACCTGCTCCAGGTTCCACTTACGCTGGCTTGGAAAAACATTCCAAACAGCCTCCCCTAAAATAAGTCTCCTGGACTTGCAAAGAACAAGGAGATGTAAAGAGCTGCAGGTTCCCATAATGAAAGACTTCACCCTAGTCCCGCCAATCCTGACTCTGCTTGGTGCCTGCCTTTGCCTTACCTACGTTTGGTGGAAGAAATAGGGAAAAAAAGTCTTGCAGATAAAAGGATACTTTAGCAATGAGACAGTAGTCAAGGATGAGGACAAAGCAGCAAGCTGACTGTGTTTCTCCTTATTTTCTTTCCCCTTGCTGAGCAATCTTATATTGTGTTGGTGGGCTTGGATGTAGTTATACTGGCAGGGGACAGAGTTGGAGGAGAGTGTGCAGTGGGACCAGCAGTACTATAACCATCCAGTGCTGGGGCAATGGAGATAGACGCTGTACCAACAGCTACATGAGGTAAATGTGTCTGGGGAGCAGCTCAAAAACTGAATTTTGCCTACACTGTTGCTAGGCATTGAGCCAAGCACTTCTCATCACTGGCAGCCTAACTTCCATGTTGTTTTTAGTAAGGTAAGGAAGAAGCAGTTTGACCATGAAACTGGTATATTGATTACTGGCTGTGCCTTATTGTGGGCAGAACATTTTTTTGGTGGGGGATACCAGATGCAGAGACATTTGTGTCTATGTGTGTATGGGAAATACAGGAGGCAATCATGCATAATCCTTTCAAAGAGTGGGATTATGCTTCACTAGGTCTCTTTCCAATAGAAATTTTTCTTCTTATGGGGGAAAGAAGACAAAGTCAGGAGCCCTTTTCAAAGGAGTTCCTGATTTCTTAGTCAAATAAGAAAAATTCAGCAAGGATTTCATTTTCATCTTGTTTAAGATACTTTTGTTGTGAATTTGTTCTTTGAAGAGCTTGCCCAGCCTTTCAAATTTGCTTACCCAAGGGAAGTCCACTATATTTCAACTCAGCATAGCCTACCCTCCTCCTTACAGCTTTACTACTGGCTGGGCACAACCCTGAAGGGATTATACTCTGTCTATGTACAAAAATATTGATTCACAGTAGAAAAAACTCTGGAAAATAGGGAAGATTTAAAGACAGGCGTGAGCAAATGCATTTGTATCTCACAAGACCTAGATTCCTATCAGTTTGGTAGATCTACTTTCTCGAGAAAAAATAAGTTATCCATTAATCTGTTTGAAGTACATTTATCTATTTGTGCACACTGTACTCTTACCAAAACCACATGCTCTATATTGCATATATTCATATGCTATTGTTATTGAAACACTTGAGAAAACTCCTAAAAGTTTCTTCAGCAATTACAGATTTACCAGCACCTAGTAAGTCTTCAGTCCTCTTTTGAGGGACATAACGAACCTTTCATGCTTCATGTGGTAGTGTATCAAATCAGTAAGAAGACCTGGAGTCATGTAAGATCTCATAACAGACCTGTTTTAGGCAGCTTTCCAACCTTGTGAAAGATCTTCTATGGCTCAACTCAAATTATTCTGCAAAACCATTATGGACTTCTGGTTGCATGAGATGTTCCACAGCTCCAAGCAGCAACATCAGAGTGACAGGTCATTCAGGTTTGGTCCAAGGACTACTCAGGTTGGAGCTGAAACTCTTATAGCATTGTTAATTTTAAATATCCAGCTAAGTTTAGAGTTTGTTCTGCGACGGTTCAGGGACCTTTTGTATGTCACTTGCAGAGACTTTGTATTGTAATATGTCGGTCAGACTGTAGGTTTGGATTTCTATGAAAGAGTTTTCTGCCATGGTATCATCAATCTCAAATGATGCCCTTGATAGATATCTATAATTTCCTTATGCCTGGAATTAAATTCCTCCCTAGAGACGATCATTTCTTGAGATTCACAGTGAACAAAAAAACCAAAGAGAAGTAATTAATGTGTTTAATAAATGAAGTTCTGCTGGACTGGATTCTTCTTAGGATTGTACCCTGAATATACCCATTTTCTGCCTTTTTTGCCAGGTCCTTTGATCCTGTTATGAAAAGCAAAAGTTTAGTAAACATTTCTCTCAGAACAAAGGTGTAAAATATTTCCTTCTTGAGAGAAACTGTCTCAAAAATTGAACAATGATGGAAAATACATCGTGAGATATTTGGTTTCTTGTGCAGAAAATGAACTTTGCTTTCATTTTAAAGTCATCTTTTTTTATTAATTTTTTCCATTTATAATTGATAAAATATACATCCTCTTCTGAAATCATGCAAATCTTATTTGTCTGCCAGCTATCATTCACATTTTTGTAAGAAAAGGATATAAACTTAAAATTTTATGTAGTAAAAATATTCTTTTAATTATTCATTTGAAATGGTGACCTTTTCAAGTTGAATTATTATATGTTGGCATGAAGGTTTTCTTGTGTCTTATAATATTTTACGGTTGAAGAAATCATGCAGATAATCTAATTACTTTGACTAAAATTGTTGTGCCGTTTATGTCTTTTGCTGTACTACAGGAAAGAAACTGTGAAATGTGTTCATTATCAATTCATTAAAGGGGTTTGCTATTATATAAGCAGAGATGCAGACCACTGCATTTCTTGTATTAAAAGGGGAAAGGGGAAGGCATAGTAAACCATGCCATAGGCTATGGATTATGTATTGCATTTCTTAATGTCTTGTGAAACGTAAAAATCTACAACAAACAGATAGGTAAAGCGTAACTGGTATGAAGATTCTATTCAGATTTAAGTGCTCTAGGTTGCTTTTGAATCTTGCTATTTTCTGCATTTGTTTTGACTGCTCTCATCATTCAAGATTGACGCTTGGATGGGTGTGTAGGAGGAAGCAGCAGCAGCAGGCTTACAGCTTGCAGACAAAAAAAAAATCTGCCTTATCTGATGGCTATTATTGAAAATGCGAGGTGTAGCCTAGGCTGGGTAATGAAGGGGAGCGAGCGAGGGGGAGCAAGAAGCATGGAGCTGCATACTGATGAGTGTAGGAGTACTTGATAAAAAGAATTCTTGCTGCTGGCAGTGCATTGCTCATTGTGGAGTATTCCAACAATCACATATAACGGAGAACAGCTTAGCTGACAGCTTGATATGCTTTTTTTTTTTTTTTTCCTACTGTATGACGTACTGGTCTGTAGTAAAGATTAATAACTAAGAAATGTAGAGCTCGGATCAGATCTTACGCTATATACTGCCCTGTAAACTATGTTTTACTTCTGACTTTTCTGCTTGCTGAAAACATTAATCTGTCAAGCTGGCGGGCTCCTTTGATACCAACTTTCCCAGGAACACGATGTGGCAATGCCACCTCTCAGCCCAGGACTACCGCTATTATCCAGTGGATGGTTATTCGTTGCTTAAACGCCTCCCTCTTCACCCTCCTACAGGACCCCGATGCCCTGTCCAGACAGTGGGACAATGGTTGGAAAATATTGGGCTACCTCAGTATGAAAACCACTTGCTGGCTAATGGATTTGACAATGTGCAATTTATGGTAAGAAATCTTCTGTGCATAGCTGTGTATATACACTGTAGCTTCCTTTTTTGTCTGTCTCTTATGTGCTCATAAAAACCTTAGAGCTGTTTCTGCATTGCACTAGGAAGATCTGTTTAGTGTTTCACTTTTCTGTGTATAGCTAAATTAATATGTAAGCTGTCCTTGTAGAAACTTCCAAACTGAACACATTACAAGATATTCTAGCCGGAAATATGGTAAAAGAAAAACTGAATATTAAGGTTCTTTCTCCCCCTCATCAATCTTCAGATTAAAAAGGAAAAATGCACAGTTCTTTTTAATCCATTGCAGGATTTTCACAGTATGTAAAAACTGTAAACACCTCTATCTGCAATACATTACATTATTACTTTTATTTCAACATTAACATAATTGTAATAATACTTAAATAACATGCAATGCCATTCTTGCATTGAGAAGTATTTTAATAACAGAAAATTATTTAATGAAGTGTGCTCTCTATGCAAGTGATTCTGGCTGTCTCAGTTAAATGATTTTGCATCTTAGATAACCAGGCTATGGGATTCACTTGTTGAAACTTATGCCCTGTGTCAAAAAGTAATGCGTTCCTTTTAACAGTTCCATTTTCATGTTTTAACTTCAGGCATTTAGCAGGAACATAAGGATGAAATAAAATTTCATGTTCTTCAGGATTTACAGTATTACCTTGTGGCATAAAGTAGCAGAGACCTGTCATGCACAAACTTTCTGTTGAAATTAATATTGACAGTAAAGAGAGAAGCTTACTTGTAAGATTGTTATATAATCAGTTTTCTACCTGCTTCAGTATTCCCATTCCTTGAGCCTCTTGCAAAAATCCTGACTACATTCCTTATAAAATATCAGAGCTTAAAATATTATTAATCACCCCTCTTAAAGATATTTTTAGTAACCATATATATCTTGGAACGGTTCTAACTTTTCATAACTTACACCTGGCATATAAGAAACAGAAGGGAAACAGCATGAATATTATGACTATAAAATCATCAAATGAGTTGTGTTTTTCCTATTTAATTTATTTTGCTAAGATCATTATACGCCTTTGAGTCACTAATCGGAAAATTAAGGCACAGATCTCTGCCATTTCCACATTAAAATAGTGTAGAGATTTCTTCCTGTTTTTACATGGCTGCCATGTGATCTTTTGCTTATATCAGTAAAAATCACTAGAATCTTTACCTTTAAATATTCTTGAAAACAAAGCTGAAAGGGTGTGCTGTCAGCCCAGAACTGTAAAAAATAATAATAATACCAAAATGAGTTTCAAGCTACAGTTTCCCAAAATGTAACTACATATTCTTATATATGTTGTAGCAATAGTTACGTAAGTAGGTGATTGTTTAGTCCTAAAGAGATTACAGAAGGAAATTGTTCACAAGAAGCTGTAGGTGGCATAACAAATGCAGAGAGGTGCACCCACCGCAGGTAAATGAGGAGCATAAGAAGGAGCCAAAGAAACTGCCCTGGGGGGTTTCCCACTCGTCCCCTGGCTATGGAGGTGCCTGAACCACATTCTGGGGGAATTTATAAGGCTTTCATCTCCTACATCTCTTATTAGTATACTTATGTAAACATACAAATTGTATAAAAGATTCTATTCTTCAATACATAGATCAAACTTTTCAGGTATCAGGCAGATTAAGTTATGCCTGCATACTTGTGTGTTACTTAATGTTCTCCGGTCATTTTAATTTAAGCCTTTCCTGAAGTGGTTTGTTTTTAAATATATATAGCAGGTAAAATACATAATTACTCTTAATGTTAATTGGGGTAAGATGCATATGTGAATCAAAGATTAGACTCTTAAATCCAATGATTAAGCAAAAAGTTGGAAAATTGCCTAGTAATGAAAAATGTATAATTTCAGTAATTTAATAATTCCTAATTTATTGATTTCGCACTGTTCATCATTCTGTTACATATTTTAGGTTTTGTTTATACCAGAAATTGTATAGTTCCCATATTGTATTGGAAATGAAAATTATCAGAAAATACCAATTTCTTTATATATTATTCTTTTGAATATATCAGTATTATGTAAGGAAAGCCTCTCCTGAAAATCTAAATGAGTGTTCTTTAAAATATTTTCCATTCTAGTCAAAATGCTAAAGAGAAAATTAAACTTGGAAAAGTATATAGGAAAATGAGAGAAGAAAGACCTTCTATGCTGACAAAAATTCAGATTACTTCAAATTTAAATATGTTGTAATCTTCCTTTAAGATGAGAGAACTGCTTTACCTTTATTAAAGTGGTTTACATATCTGTCTAACTAAATTAAGTGTTTCAGATATATTAGCTACTTTACATTGAAGAACTCTAATACTTCAATGCAGTAAAAATCAGTTAGACATATTTGTTCTTCATTCTGTACCATATTCCTGCTTTTATTTTTCTGGAAGCACATTCTGACCCGCATTTATTCATTCTGTTGCCTAAGCAACAACCATCACACTCCTATTAAGTATGATTTAGTAGTACAGGTCTTACTAGCTGTTCAGAACAGGAGAGGGAGTATCACAATGATGTAAGTAATGCCCATGGAATAACATACATCCAAGAACAAATATATTCTATTTATACTGTTCTTGACAGCAAAATTATATTAATTAAATTTGCATTCTAATAAAAAGGTGCTTTTCAGATAAAAAGATTTCATGGTTAATCATTCATTAGATTGTAGAAATTAACTCCTTGTATTTAGTCGCCCTTGGAAATTAGGAAAGTTATTCACTAGACTGCACTTAGAATTAGGAAGATTTGTTTGTTACCTGAAGTGTGTGGACTTCATAGTAAGAAATAGCCTGTTTCC
>VXBO01006285.1:64202-95990 GCA_013400135.1 Rhinoptilus africanus
GCTCTGGCAGGGGGGGTTACCTGAAGTGTGTGGACTTCATAGTTCCAACCCTAGGATTCTATGATTCTATGATTCTATGAATATGTTTTCATAGTTCATCAATATATATGTTTTAAAAATATATTGAAACATGATTCTAAAAAATCAGTTGTGTTTTCATGAACTACTGCATTTCTACTTTCAGCGTATTTGTGCACATAGCAAGTGCAATTCCTACCTACTATTAGTGTCATGTAGGAATGACACTTACATATTATTTAGTAGGCCCAAGGCAGATTCAGTCCCAAGACTTTGTTCCTGTGTGCTTGTAGGAGTAGATTCATACCTGAATATGTATGTGTGTATATATATATATGCAATCATTATTAACTTTGATAATTTATTGTGTAATAGGCCGCAATGTCCTCTAGATATAAAAATTTGTAGTGACTATGTGCAGAGAGACTCTATATTTGAAGATGCAGGTGATACTACAGCTTCATGATGTGAAGTGTTTTTTGCAGTTAAACTAATTCTAAAGCACAAGAAAACAGTTAGATCAGTCATAAATTGCAGGATATAAAATATATCAAAATGATAAGGAAACCTAATGAATCGGTGAACATCTTTTTGATGCATAAGTCCCATGGATATCCCTGGGACAAGCTATAATCTTTATGCAGACTTGCAGGTCTACATGACTTAATATGCTGAGAAAAAAAGTTAGATAACATAATAGAGAAACAGATTGAAATATATAAATGTGCAAGGTCACTAGATCCTAGCATGCAGCTTTCTACAACTCTGGAGCTCATCAAAGACTCCATTCTGGATTCACAGAGATAAAAGCAGTTCAATCAAATCACTGCCCAGTGGGGACTAATTCTGATTAAGGGCTGCATATGACTATCTATTTATAGGTTGTTCTAATCGTTTAAGATATTCTGAAATTTTATCACTTGCTTAGATAATAGCTCTTTTAAAGATTTATAAAACAATGTATGAGAGAAACATGAACCACACAACAAAAATGAGTTAACAGAAAAATATGAAGCATTTTATTTTGTTCTTTGACATTCCAAAATATTGTTCACTAATAGCAGTTAATAACCCGAATTGTCATTAGACATTGGACTTTCATTGCTGCTGTGAACTTACAGACAGGCACCTCTACCCCTTCAAGTACTTAAATGGCTTACATTGCCTGAGGATCTAAGTATTGCCTAAGTATTTTTTTTTCATTCTATTTTTCACTGTTGGGAAACTGAGGTGTAGAGTGACTGCAGGGTGGAATTTGAAACTACTTATACATTTGAGATAAGAGGCACTAGTGCTTAAAATAGCTACTGACATTATGTTTGAGGTCAATCCAGTTGCTTAAACATAGATATCTAGTACCAATAGAGATGTTGTAGGGAACCCAGGAGATCCAGACAGGGCTGACAGATATTACTGAGGACCAGAGACAGCCAGACCCTTCATAATTAGCAGCTGGAGTTCAGGTGGGATACCACCGAGCATCTAAGGTGACTCTAGGGTCCTCATGCTTATGAACTTGAAATGAATCTTAAATGTTGTAGGTCACCCATAGTTTGTGACATGTCTAGGAGGTGAATAAAGATGTCTTGAGTTTCCACCTAGTATCTTAGTTACATATGCATTTATTTTCCTTCTAGTAATTTTCTATATTTATATTCATCCTGTGAACTTACCCACAAAAGTATTTAACTGATTTCACAGTGCTAGGCATGGACTACCTTCTCAATTCCCTTTATCTGCCTGTTTTCAATTTAGTTTTGAGTTAAGACTTTTTCCTTTCCTCTCTCTCTTTCTTAGTTTCTTTTATTTCATTTTTTACTAGGTCTAGATGTTTATTAGTCATCTGAAGTTTGTCTGGAGACTATCCTCTCTCAGGTGTCCTTCCTGGGATTTGCTGTCCTGGAATACCCAGTAATTCTTCTTGCCTTTAATCTCTCTGGAGGATGTTAAACTCTGTATCAAGTGTAAAGGACAGAAGCAACTTTATATCTTTAAAGTGAAATGCACCTGAAAGAATTTCTCTACCTGCATTACTTCCAAGTCCTGCACTCGTAGAGACCACCACAGCTTTTATCCAAAAATACTTGGTGCAGAGATTGATGATTTGGGCATTAGATGAAAGCTTGAAAGAGTGAGTCAGTCTGCCAACACCTTTCTTAAATTAGCCATGCTGCAGAGGATGAAAAAGAGGCCAATGTTTGACAAGGGTTCTAGTGTATAGTGACTTTATTGACTTTCAGAAGCCAACTCCTAACGTGCCTAGGAGAGCAGATCAACATGTGCAACATCCAGGCTCTGAGCTCTCCAGGCCCATAACGGCTGCTGGAGGGGCTCATCAGGGCACTCATGCATTATCTGAAGCGTAAGAAGATTCAGGGAGCATTGTCTGTCTGTAGTTTACCCAGAAATTAAGAAATGTTTAAGGCAACCTCAAAACTGTCAGTCAGTAACATGCAGCAAGCCACATTTTTAGCAGAGTAGAAGGAATACGAGTCCCGCTGATGCTGGAATAAGCTGTAGTTTAAGGTCTTCCATATATATAGTAAAATCTTACAATACCTGCCTGGAACCACAAGGTTCAATCCCCTCCTCTGTACCTCACTTGTAAAACCCATTAATTGCTTTTAGTTTCATGGCAGATCTACAGAACTTGGCACTGAAACTGCGGAGCTCCTCGCAGTGCGAGTGTGGCCCTGGCTGCTTCTCTGAGCAAAGTAGCTGTTTGTCAGTCTGCTCTCTTCTGAGTCTTCCTCTCCTTCACCTCAGGGACCCTTTACGCAACTGGGTCTCCTGAGGTAGGCCAAATGTTCCCTTAGTCCAACCTGTTAGGCAGACATAGAGCAGGGCAGAGTTAAAACTCAAATATAGACATCTGCATGTGTACCAGTCAGTAGATGTTTAGGACTCAGTTCAGTTGCCCACGTATTGGAATCACTTGAGATGTCTAAGATGACTGTGTAGGCCTGGCATATATAACACAGGATCTATGGAAAACCCATCAGGAGCTTCAGTTGGATTCCGGGCAATGTACATTTGCAGCACCTCAAACGACTCTAAATTCTTATCCATAGGCAACTAAGTGAAACACCTAATGAGCCTTTAAAACCAATGGAGCATAGAATGCAATTTAACTTACTGGCTGACTAACTATTAGAGTATTTATTTTTGGATAAATTAAAGTAGATTCATCTGGTCAGCTGAATCACTGTCTGGGCTGTATTGATTTTTTTTACTAGATCTCCTTAAGCTATCATGTGGACACAGAAATTTCAATGGCTCAGTTTGGGCTAGAATCCATCTAGGGTTCACCAAAAAGGAAACACAAAGTATTTTTATTAAAGCTTTCTCTCTTCCCTCAGAACACCCAGCCCTGAAGCTTCAAGATCTTCTTTTTCATGCTAGTAGGTATCCTTACTATAAAAACTGCAAAACAGAGCTCAGGTGGGTGCCGGAGATGAAGATTGTGCCTGTCTTCCTGCAACAGCAGCAGGTCTGACAAATAATCCCATTCCACATGCTCCAGTTAATGCTTCTGTCATGGTATTCCTCAAGCTGGTTGAGAGACAGAAGAGCTTATTAGTGTGCTCCTCAGTATCACATGTGGAAATAATAGCTTGCACCGTCTTTCTATCTTGAGGTCTCAGACCATTCTCCATCATCCTGTGTGAGTGCATGCAGATCTGGAGAGGCAGTGCTCATTCCCCAGTGGAAAGGGATTTTAGAGGAATCTGCTTCATGTTTGTATATGTTTATATGTTTTTTATATTGTTTTTGTATATGTTTACATGTAATGTGTGTGTGTGAAAAACATAGGCGCTGCAGGCTGGTGACTGATCCTGCACTTGACATAGGACTTTATGAAAATTTTGGCAGTAACATTTACTTAACAGAGGAAATAAAAACAAGACAGAATTTTTGTGCATTTTACTTGAAAAATTGTTTTATAAGAAACCCCTCTCCAAACAGACTGTTGAATTCATTAAGACTTCCTGGGCATGGTGGATTCCTTGAGAGTCAGAGGGAGAAGTATGTTTTCATCTAAAACAGTTGTATCTTGAAGTTATAATCAGGGACGGGTCCATCTGCCTGTCTGCTAGGTTCCATGAAGTTAACCTTTAGGTGGCGGTTTCTCTGATTATTCTGGAATATTTGGCTGTCTCTATTTAAGTGTTGTTCCACATAAGGTTGTACATACAAGACACAGAGACAAAGACTTCAGGCTGTACACTTGATAGACAATCCAAATATGCAGTGGAATGTCCTTCCACCCACCTCTGCCATTCAGGTTAGTGTCATCCGGTGTATATGTGCCTCTTTGGGAAGCTCACTTTATGGCAGTCTGAGAGAAAAGAGCTTGTCCAATGTATGTATCAGTTTCTGGGGCTTAGTCTTACCCAGAGGACCAAATCCAGACATTGGAAGCCATTGCATATACGGTCACCACTAAAAGTGAAACTACGTCATGGTACGTATCTGTGAGTATGGTACTTGAGCACTGGAATTAGTCCCATCTGTTCTAACAATATGTCAAATGTTAATGTGAAATGTTGTGCTTGAGCTAAAAGTCTGCCCAGTGCAGAAAGTGGCCTTCATCCTGGTGTACAAGCACTGATGAACTGTATTCTGAGATTACATATGTAAGGAATTGTCTATTGGCCCTAAATACAAGTTTATGAGAAACCAGTAGCAAATATTTCATCTGAAAGTTAGGTTGATAAAGCAGATGAAAATTCGAATAATGAGAACAAAGCACGACATTTTAATAACTCATAAAATAAGAGATGTAATGCCGATACGGTGTTCTTGCTCTGTATTTATTTAAGGCCAAAAGCTTCCAGATTATTCTTTTACCAAAAGGAACAATGCAAAATCTTCAAGAATTAGAAAAGTTTGTGCATAGAATGATGGTTATAATGCTAGTCTTCATAACTAATGAAAGATATGGAAAACATGACAATATGTAAAGGTCATAAAAAGCAACAGAAAGTTTAAAGGTCAAGAGAGGCAAAAAAGTTTAAGTCTTTACTCTTCAGAGTGAAAAACTTCAGAGTGAAAGCTTCAAAGGACAATCAGTTTATAAATGTATTTACATTGTATGTAAATAATGGAAAGCTTTGCAGTGAGGGCAGTGGTAGACTTAAAACCAGTGGCCTATATGTTAAAGAAAGTTACAGCCTATTCTTAGTTCTTTCATATTGGAATACTTCTTAAAAAAATTTAAGAAAAATAGAATAAAAGGAATTTTAAAAGGAACCCAGTATAGAGTTGTGTATGTTACTGCTTTAGAACAACATTATCCAACAAGGAACAATTAAATGGAATCTGGACCAGTAAGTAAATTAATCTTAAACAATGACAGATTTCCCTAAATTAAAGATGTTTGAAGGACACAGCACTACAGAGGAGCTTGATTACAGATAATTGCATTGTGATATTCAGAAGGAGTTACCAGGTAAAGATTAATGGGTATTAACAGATAACTGGAAATAAACATAAGATTCTTAGACATTTTTTCCTTTATGAAGGAAGACTGGATGATATAAGAAAAGCTCAGGTAGTTATATGAACAAGTACTAATCAGATAAAAAAATAGAGGCAATGTAACATAAAGAAAAGAGATAATACATCATGAAAGTATAGATAAATAACCAAAACACAAAAAGGAAAAAAAATAGAAGAGGAAATGGCATTTCATTAACTATATGAGTAGAATACATTCAGGAAAGGTTTTATCAATATACTATAGCTAAAAGGAATATTAGGAAAGTTATGACCACCACTAGAAGTCAGATAAAACTCATACTAGAAACTAGGAGTCAGATAAAACTAAAACTAGCATAAAGAAAAAAATATGAGAATTAGTGAAATACAGTGTTGAAGAAGACCAGTGAGATATTAGAGAGAGAGGAAGAGAAAGAGAGAGAGAGTGTTATCATACTGCAAGCAGATGGAAGAGTACTTGGTTAATTAAAATATCTGAATCATCTGGGTTAGGTGATATTTGATGAAGAGTCTTAAGAAACTGAAGAGGAAATACTAGATCCTTTAGCAGTCATCTTTCAGAACTCCTGGAGAATGAACAAATTATTAGAGGACAAATAAAATACAAATGTAGTACCAATATGTATTTCAGATGACAGGATTTTTCCTCAGTATAGATTTCTAGTCTCCTTACCTCTGTCTTCAACCTATTACTGTAAAACTTATGCCTTATTCAAGAAGGCAATGGATAGTGATGTTATTAGCAACAGATAGTACTATCACCAGTACTGAGTCTGTTGGGGAGAAAATGGGGAAGAGAACAGAATGTTCTAATGGGATGTAATGGGAGGAGAACATAGCAAAATGAAGTAACTGTGCAGTCAGTTGGGAGATGAACAAAGTATTTAAGAGAAACCAGTAAAGAAACACGTATTGTTCAACACAGTGTGCCTTTCATCATGTAGATGAAAAGCTTTCCTTCTATCAAAAATAATTAAAATTTTGACAAAGGAGACAGGCTTAATTTAGCTGGTAAAACTACAGCTACCTTTAAAAATCTGTTCTGGAATGATAAACCAGAGTTGCCATGCAAGCAAGTAATTCCTGGTACTGCATTTGCCTGACTACTTCTAAATTTCCTGGGCACTTAAATTTTCTTTCCTTCAGTGTAGAGATCTTCCATTTTCCCACACATTGGTGATTTTTTTTCCTTCTCC
Source organism: Rhinoptilus africanus (assembly GCA_013400135.1). Lineage (NCBI taxonomy): Eukaryota > Metazoa > Chordata > Aves > Charadriiformes > Glareolidae > Rhinoptilus > Rhinoptilus africanus. The sequence continues at coordinate 70,919 of VXBO01006285.1, forward strand.
CACACACCATGCCCGTATATTTTTTGTGGGCCAACACCCCAGCATCAGTTTTAACCTTTGTAGTCACAAAAGCAATGAAACCTGTGAAGCCATTATCAACATGCTGTCCATTCTGCCTATTTGCACACACATGTGTGTGCATACACACATACACTACACAGAAAAGTAATTCACTAAGGTGAAAAATTCCACATGCTCAGAAATAAAGAACCGGAGAGTTACAGTATCTCTGCAACCTCAGTTCATCCCTCACATTCATATGCCTTATGATACGTTCTTCAGTCACAGGTTTCTCTGCTAAATTTTTCCCTCAAAATTCCTCCCTCATTCAGTGTACTGAGATTTGAGTATATGCAAGCACACATTTCAAAGAACTAGCAGTTAAAACCCAAACTTGTTTTTCTTTTTCTAATGTTGCATTGCTTAATGATTTTACAAGTTTAGCCCAATGGTTGTTTAAAACAATGGCGAGACCCAGAGACTGCCTTCTCTTCTCATTCAGCAGTGATTTACACTTGTCTAGTGTTGTTCATCTGGAACATTAGAATCCTGTTATCACTCTAAAGTACTTATACATCCAAACATGCTTCTCCTTTGCATTTCTGTTTTAGAAACTGAGTTATAAAGAGTTAGAAAAGATAAAAGGATAACACTTCTGATGATAACTTTAGGCAATTAAAAATTAATATATTCAGTTAGAAACAATTTTGTCATGATTTTTCAGGAGCTGAACGTTGTGCACCAGAGGTCAACTCCAAAAAATTTGCCTGACTTGTTTCACATGGGTCTAAGCACAGGTTCAGTTCCAAGAAAGTTTGTTGTTCTTGACTTTCAGTGGGAAAAAAAGATACATTCTTACAACTGCTGAGAGTAAGGTAAAAGCCCAGACAAAGCAAGCTGCCTTGTACTATGATTTTTTTCCACATAAGCATAATTGATTGAATTAAAAACAAGCTTTTATTCATCGTAAATACAAGGTCACACAATGAAATTCACACCTGGTCTCTGGTCTTGTTCTTAGTCCGCTCCTGATTGAAATATATTTTCTGGAAAACAGGTAATACAAATGTTACTTTACTCCCCAAATAATTTACTGCTGTAGACTTTAAAACACTGCACTGAACATTTCAAACATTTTATTCACTATGGAATGTATTATATTCTGTCTCTTTTGCTATCCCTCATTAAGCTGCAATTACTGTGCATATGGGATAAAATCTCCATGCAACAATACGCTGTATTTGTTTTAGACTGGCTAGTACTGATGAAACTGAGGGTGTATATACACTTGTACATACAACCCATGACCTAACTGAAGTGTCATGTTTCAGACATTTATTAGTATTATCTTATGCAGTATTTTGTTGAATGGTTGGAAACTGAATGATTTAATAACGTTAATGATGGGAACAACAATGCGTTAAATTTGCAAACTATACCATACCTGCTCTAGATCTGTGTTGAAAGTCTTTGACTGGATAATAATTCTTTGAAAAATTTTTGATCCAAAGACTAGACCTAGATGGAAGTTTTGAAATAGAAGAGCAAAGGATTTGCCCAGGTGGCGGATGTGGAGGGTTAAGGTCACTGTGGATACAAGTGCTGACAGCCAGTTTAAATATTAAAAACTGGAATACCATGAATAAAAGTATACTGGATAAATGCCTATCAAATGACCTTTCCGATATAAATCCCAAACAGTATTTTCTCTGACTGATTAGCTAGCAGCCATGCACTGGTAAAGAATGGCCCTCTGTGCCCAGTCCCCTTTGGCAATTAGAAAGAAGGGAGAAAATATCTGCATCTTATTCACTGGAATCTTACAGCTCATATCCGCAGCTGCTTACAGCTCTTAAAATCTCTGAAATGATTGATAGCTTCTATTCTTCAGTAGCCACACTATTTAACAGCTTTTTCAGTGCTTCAGGTGTGCTCTCTTCAAACAGCTCCCCTTTTAATCATATAGAAAGCCCACTTCTTGAAGTTAAGATGACGTTTATAAAAAAATAATAGTTCTTAGCTGCTATACTGCATTAGGATAAAAGATTGCACAATACTGAGTTGGTTTTTAGCCTTGATCCATTTTTAAATATAGTATGAATATTACAGTTCTGTTAGCTTCTCTGAACTCCCTAGGCATCCCTCTTGTTGCCAGAAAGGAATTATAAATTGACAATGCAAGTTATTTTATTTCATTTTCCATCTCTCTTGGAATTTGGAAATGTGTCTGTTCTGTCCATGAACTTCTTATTTCCTGACATTTTGATTTTTTAAGTACTTGTTTCATTGCCTGTAGAAATAGTAGTTCTTCACTTTCTGCCCAGAAAAATAACTTTATGCAGCAAGAGTGGAATATTATGACAAAGAACCCAGATACAGACAAATCTTTGGTTCCCCTTAATATTGGGCTTTTTGTCAGCAAATTCTGCTCTCCCTGCTTGTATGGTTTGATTTCTCTCTGTCTCTTCACTCTGCTATGAATATAATAGCATCTTGCTTCATATATACATTTGTTTGAAATGCATGCTGATTCCCTTCCTTCTTGAACAGTAAGAAAGGGAGACCCGAGGGAAAGAGAATAAAGACAACACTTACTAGTACATGCAGAAGCAGCCTGGTCCATGGAGAGTGCATAGGACAATATATCTAAGGGTCTTTTCTGAGGTCAGCCTTTGATTTGGATTATGAGTTTGGGGAAGATGCTTCTCTATTTCCTTAATTGTCTGACTGGAAATTACATAATATTTCTGGCCCAAATACATAAAATCAAGAGAGAATCCTGGGATAGAAATACCTGTGTATTAAGAGCTATCTTGTGGCCAGTTATCTGCTTATGTCTGTCCTTTGATAGTACGGGTTTCTAAGTACCTGCAGTTGAAAAGCACAGTTTCTCAAAGGTAACCAGGTTGCCTGAGGAATCTCACTGAGTACCTTCAGTTAAGTTCTGAATAAATTCAGTGGCAATGATTGGACTCAAGCTAAAAATAGTGCAGGAAAATAAAAAAAAAAATTAATACTTATTTTTATGCCCCAAACAAAATTAATCCAGAACATTTTCTGTGTATGTTAAATGTAATTTGTCATTATGTTATATTGCTTCTATAACCAGAACTTATGGCAGAAACTGTTTCTTAGCACTCCTCATCTCTCCTGGAGCTATGCAGGTACCACTCTTCCTTTCTCTTTATTTCTGAGATTGTATCTGACCCTCTTCCAAAAAATGCATCTGTGTTTCTAAGCTCTCTCCCCTCCCACATTACCCCTGCAGGCTGAACTCCTTTTCTCCATTTAATCTTTCCTCAGTAGAAATTACTGTGTGTCTTTTTTGTCTCCAAATTGAAGGAAGGGAGGAAGGGGGGAGAGGAATAAAAGAAAACAAAGAGGGAAACAGAGGAAATCTGCTTCACATCTACATTCTTTTACTGACTTGAAAAATTTTAGGGAGCTTTGAACAAAAGCAGAGGGAAATTTGACTGGATGGCTCTCAAAGAGATGTTCTTGTCACTCTTTGGGAGACAGCTCTGGTCCAACAGAACTGATGCTCGGTGAGAGCCAGTTTTCTTGGCTGGACTTAAGCTGACTCCTTGCAGAAAGCTGACCGTGCTCTCCAGCATGACTTAGAGTACCGTATTATTTATATTTTTCTGTTTTCCAATGTGTCAGGCTTCTGATTTACCTGGACCCCTAGCTACAAATTGTGACAAGCTTTTCTGATACAGCTGTTGCATTGGAAGTCCTTTGATCTACATGTGCAAGGGAAGAAGCAGAATTTGTTTTTGCTGAAATGTGAGTGCTCACAGCTACAACTGCATTTGACTACAGTTGACCTTTGAATACATATTTAGATAGATACTCAGTACTCATTGAAATGGAAGTAAACAGTCCCTGCATTTAGGTACTGACAACCAATAGATTTAAAATAAAAATAAAAATCTGGCCCAAATTAGTCCTACTTTAATACTTTATCTGTATCATGTGTATAAAAATGCCACTTTGCCTTGAAGCAGTCTTATAAAATATATTAATTCCTATTTTGGAGCTGTCTAATATTATTGCAATGAATGTCTAAAAAAAGTCATAAGAAAGTGAGTCATTCTTACTGGTGAAGTCTTCAATGGAAGACTATATATAAGACATGGACCCACACAGAGAATGATAAAGACTAAAAAAAGAAATATTAGCTACCTTATTTTGTAAGTACCATCCATCCTCCTGCACTGAATTAATGGATTATTCAGAAATATAATTATACTGTGTGTATAATGCTTGGATGCTGTGTAGAATACGTAGCCTGGGGTTAAGGGTGGTTAGCCAGTATTTAACAGTCTTCATTCTGGTATTTTGTAGCTTTGTGACTTCACAATGTTCCTTTAATGTGAAGTGGGGATCAGCAGTTCTTATTTTGTCTGTTTTATTCATTGCAGTAACCTTTCCTTTTAAGGAGTTTTACTGAAATATAGAAATTATATCAAGTAAAGTTACAGTCTTCCACAATCTTGTATCACTAGATCGGGAGCCTACAGTTTCATTATCCAATTTGTTGGTAGTGCTGGTCTGTTTTGGACCTGATATTAGATGCAGAAGAAGCCAATGAGACTCCAAACTGTTCACCAGGACCATTAGGAGCATTTTTTAATCACAAAGAAAAGTTAAATTAGAAGTTTGCTTACAAAGAAATATGCAAAGCATCAGTAAAAGAACTGCCTGAATTTGGATAGGGAGAGTCCCTCAAGACTCCCTGAGTGTTAGTTGTTGAATGCAGTATACTTGTAGAGAAAAGGGATTGGTGGAAACGCTCATCACAGTAGCATGAGGAAGAAGAGTGCCAGACGAGGGGGACTGACTTTCATGAAGGTTTCCTTATGAATGAGGGAAATGAAGTACTAGAGAGTCAGATTACTGGGCTCTTGACAGTAGATATCCTAACACGCGTACTTGGAAAATCAGCCGTCTAGCAACATTGCAGAATCCTTCTGTAGTGTTTTTGGACTGGATCAGTCTGCGTACATGTAATGCTACCGTTAGAATATACCAAGCTGTATTCTTATTAATTTTGAACATGTTAATTCAGATTTTTAAGAAAACACAGCATGTCTGTAGTAAGACTAATCAGCCCCTCAGACAAAAAAAACAAAAAACAAAAAAAAACAACCACACAGAACAAGTTTACCTTTATATAGAAGATTCTTGAAACCAAATACTTTCCGCTAGGCAGGAGGGATAGTTCAAAGGGCTATATCAAGATGTTAGGACTGTCTGTGTGAGACCAATATGTGACTTTAAGTTTCATAGCTAGTACTTGCTTTGGCTGGAGACAAGTTACATAGTTCTATTTCTGAGGACAGACTTCTTCAATTGTGTGGATTTTTTTCTTATATTCACTGATAATAAAAGATTATGCCTGCCATTATATATGCAAGTAATTTATGGATTGGTATAAAAATGTCATGTGTGAGTATTTGTAACTTCTAACTACTCAGTTATGGGCAGAAAACACAAAACTACAGTAGTCTAATTACTGCTATAGTGTTGTATCTCATATAAACAATACAAGATTATTTGCAAAAGAATGAAAAATGTATAAGTAAAGCAGAGACTGTGAACAGGAAGAGAGGTCACAGTATTAAAACTATATCTGAATACAATATGTAGATTGGGAATAAGTTACACAGGGAGAAGAAAGAGCTATGAAGGGAGGAAGGGAACAGAAAGTAGACAGTTTACTATCTGACTCAGCCCGAAATCTGATTTTGCATTTGCTTGTTTATTTATTGAATGTGTTTGTTTATTTTTAAATTTTGGAATTATAAGTGTTGTTGTTCAGTGGCAAGGTACTTAACAATTGTGGGAAAACTATTTTGATGCCTGTGGTAATTAGTATTTTATATGAGATCCAGTCAATAGCTACACAGGTTTTTTTATAGGTTGTCGGTGACAGTTGCTGTATTATTGGTGACATAGCTAGACCATGCTACATGAATTGCTACTGTTTAATATTTAAAATACGTTTTCATGGGTTGACACAAAAATGTTACGAAATGCAGAGATCAGTGAATCACTCCAGAGTGCGCTTCTTATTCATGAGTGTCTACCCAGTTGTTTTCTAAAATGGAACCTTTAATTTTTAGATAAAGTTAGCACAGAGGGAATGTCTTTCCCTCATTCATTGGACTTATTGTCCAGTTATACCTTGTTCAAGTGTTTTAGGGATTCGGTAAAGGATAGAGAGTGAAATACGCCCTTTATGCATAGAAGGGATACCATCCAGCGGGACCGTGACAGGCTTGAGAGGCGGGCCCATGTGAACCTGATGCAGTTCAACAAGGCCAAGTGCGAGGTCCTCCACCTGGGTTGGGGCAATCAATATCAGTACAGACCAGGGGAGGAATCAATTAAGAGCAGTACTGCAGAGAAGGACTTGGGGATACTGATTAATGAAAAAACGGATATAAACCAGCAATGTGCACTTGCAGCCTGGAAAGCCAATTGTACCCTGGGCTGCATCAAAAGAAGTGTGGACAGCTAGTCGAGGGAGGTGATTCTCCCCTTCTACTCTTCTCTGCTCTGGGGAGACCCTACCTGGGGTACTGCANTCCCTCCCTGGGGGACTGCATCCAGCTCTGGGGTCGCCAGCACAAGGAAGACATAGACCTGTTAAAGCAGGTCCAGAGGAGGCCCATCAAAACGATCAGAGGGCTGGGACACCTCTCCTCTGAGGACAGGTTGAGCGAGTTGGCGTTGTTCAACCTGGAGAACAAAAGGCTGCAAGGAGACCTTTTTGCAGCCTTCCTATATATAAAGGGGGCTTATAGGAAAAATGGAGACAGATTTTGTATCAAGGCCTGTAGTGACAGAACAAGGGGTAATGGTTTTAAACTGAGGGTAGATTCAGATTGGACATAAGGAAGAATTTTTTTTACAGTGGGGTTCATGGGACACTAGAAAAGGTTCCCAGAGAGGTTGTGGATGACCCATCCCTGCAAGTATTCAAGATCAGGTTGGATGGGGTTTCAAGCAATGTGAAAGCTGTCCCTACCTATGGCAGGGGGGTTAGGCTAGACAATCTTTGGAGATCCCTTCTGACCCAAATCATTCTGTGATTCTGATTCTATGATTCTAAGTATCCTTTCTTCCATGCACTGTACAAGTTTTGACCTGTCATTATAACACAGTTTTGAAGGGACTGTTCTCATTTTGATTCTTGTGGAATATATCCTTCCAAAGTTAATTTGTAAGAATACTATTCCAGGGCTTCTGCCATCTCTGCAACGCATAAAAAGAAATAAGCTTTGCAGTGCAGGAATGATTTGCTGTGATCTAGAAAAGGGATGGTAAATCAGTTTCCTCCAAATGCTAAAGAGCAGCTGGGGCTTATGTATCTGTTGAAATCTATGGTGGATTTGTATTTAGCGAAATCAGGTTTTCTGCCTGCTATATATCCAGCACTCAGTCTCTAGTGTAGCTGAATGCCCATATGTTTAGCTTGAAATTAGCCCAAAGATAAGAGTGAAAAAAAAATTATATAAGACAAATTATTTATATATTTTGCTTTTCTGGGCAGTTTTGGCCACAAGCAGAGACACTGAACCAATGAGTTAGAGAGACCTTTGATCTCACCTAGTATGGTCATACTGATGATTCTTGAGAACTACAGCCTCGATTCAGGTTCTCTAGCATGTTTCTGAGGACCAGTGTCTGCCCAGTGCTGAGCATAGGCTTCATGGTGCAAAGCAGTCATTCTTGAAGTTGCTACATGTGAAGCAGATGGCATCCTAACATGATGCTGTGGTCCACGCCTGACACATGAGGTGACCAGTGGAACAATAATTAATCCTCCTGCATGAGACCAGGGAAACACATCTCCCAAGTTGTTACTGAGAACAATAGCACCGTGTTGTGACATAAAGCGCATGGGATCACATCACAGCAATCTACTGGTTGCCGTGGTGACGGGAGTGGGCCCACAAAGCCAGCCGCCCGGCTGCTGAATTGGAAGGGATAAGAAAAACACAGCCCACTTCCCATGCGAAATGAATTACAAGAACAAGCAAAGGAAGAAAAGAAAATTGTCAACCCTTAATCAAATGTTCTCTTATTTTTAGAAAGGGTTTGAAGAAAATGGAGGCCATCTCTGCATACCTCTTGGGCTTCAGGGGCCTTGCTAGTAATATCTCTGTACAAACTGTAGAAATAAATCACAAGGGTTTGTATAAGAAAAATCACATGTAGCAGAAACCTCATCTGTGTGCAGTGGGAGACGACAATACCTTATTCAATCCTGCTATTCATTCTGCCTGCCTTAGCAAGCAAAATCTGTAGGAATATGTTAAAAGGGGTCTCAGCATAACGACTCTATTTAGCAGGCAACCTTGACTGTGTATTTTCCCTGCACCCTTTTAATTTTCAGCTAGAGAAAGTTAGTAAATTCGAGTTCCTTATTAGCTTACAAGCTCTCTGACCTTTTACCCTTGCTTCACCACTACTGATCAAAAGCATCATGGTGGAACATTAAACATGTTTAAACATAGCAAATCAGCGACACATAGCAAACACCATTCATTTTCCAGTATTTCTCTTTTTTGGGAGCTGCTTCGTATTTTATTATATTTAGTAATACTAAACAAAATGGCAAGTTCAGTTCACCTGACAGCCTCCGATTACTAGCAGCTAGGTCCTGACAGTGGTTTGGGTGTCTGCAAGTTAGGCAGTGCCTTCATTTTGGAGAGTGGACTCCAAACAGAGAGGTGAGGCCTCCAAGACCACATTAAAATTGCAGTTAGCTGCAGCAATGGTGAGCATCGCCACGCTTGTCTCTATGGTTCCTGTCTCTGGGAGCAGGATCCCTACAATTGAATTAGGCACACAAAACCCTGCATAACTTAATAGGAAAAGAAAGGCAATTAAGAAAGGAGTTCGCAATGCTAAGCAGAGGAAGCTGTAGGATGATCCAAAGCAGGAGTTATATCTGCAAGTTTTGCCTCCCTTTGCAGCCCTGTATTAGACACCATTTGGAGGCTGGATTTCCTGTGCTGTCTCCTGGATCTTGACATCCAAGTGGTCCCTTTGGATGAGGACAGCTGGCTCACTGTTTTCTTTCAAATTACAGTATGCACCAGAAGCATGAGTATGTAGCTCAGAAGTTAGGACACTTGGTTGAAAGAAATAGAAAGTCCTGAATTTTTAGCTTTTTCTCTGTTTTTTATATTTGGCAGTCACTAGATGTAAACCAGAAACATTTCTAGCAACAGCACAAGAAGATTGATTTACCACAGCCAGCTGTGACTGGTCTAAAGGATAATATTCCTTTCTGGATTACTGACTGAACTTCACAGCAATTTAGTTTCAGCAGGAGCCGTGGAGGATTCCTCCTCAATCCCAGATTGTGCTTTCCTATCAGTTGTTGCATAGCTTGCTCTATTTTTAGGAAAGTCAAGTTTGAGAAAGACAAGTGAATCTGATCTTCTGCCTCCTGCATGAATCCTCTAATGGCTGGGCTCTGCTATGAGGAAGAAAGATACAACCATTCTTCCTCCTCCTGTCACATTTTTAAGAAAGAGCAGCTACTCCTATGTTTCTGCCTGGGGCATGCTCTGAGACTTCCTACCAGATCAAGCTCTGATGGCATCTAAGAGGAGGGCCTACTTCCTAGGTTCACTCCAAGGTCTAATGCGGTTTCACAGCTGCCCTGTCTGCTCAGAAGAGGGCTCGAACACCGCGCAGCCCGGAGGAAAAGCTGCCCGGTGTGAGCAGCGTTCAGCTGCAGGCAGGAGATGAACAAGCGCTTCCAAAACCTGGCGTAACCTTAGGGCGTAAGCGTGTGAAGACTTAAGTATTTTCTTGAGTGTGTATTTTCCTTGATGCTGTTTCACAGACCCTTTCTGTGAATAATCTGTTTTTAAGACATAGATCCTGCCCAGAATTTTACGGTCAAAGTCTTTGACTCTGCATTTTGTAGTCTCTGGGCTGATTTGGGTGGCTCACAATTTAAACAGCATGACTAGGGTTGGTAAAAACGTGAGGAAGGAAATACTTCTGTGAGACATTCTGGACGGTGAACAGAGCTTTTACATTTATTACAAAACTGCAAGTGTTAGCTCCAAGGTTGAACAGAACTCCATGTTATGTGCAGAGCAGGTATTCAGCATTTTTTCAATAGCTGAAAATACTGTGTTTGTCCATTCCTGCACTTCCCAAATTTACACACTTATTGGAGAAAGGAATATTTTTCTGAGAATCTAGTCTGTTAATTAGCTCACAGTAATATTGATTTTAAAGTGGGTCCTTTGAGAAATTTGGCATCTAAGCTAACTAGCATTTATCTCAAGTAATCTGAATAATGGTACAATATAGACTCTCTGGAATTTTCATTACTCAAATGAAGTGAAATTATCTTCACAATATACTTTCAAGACATTAAGATGTAATTTAGGTAAGTATTAATAATTATTTTATTGAATTGTTATGACTAAATAGGCAGACAGAGTTGGGTCAACAGTGTTAGTAATTAAGTGGGCCAAGTGCGACATCAGAGGTAATTTTTTCAATTGCCACCTTATCTCTGCAGCTAATTTGCATGTGACAATTGTGTTGGTTGTAATGAATCAGTGCTACAAGGGAGAGGGGATAAAAATAGCAGAAAGTCTTCCTACAAGGATCCTTGTCCTAGCTATCAGTATTGTTTAATTATCACTATATTTTAATTAACTATTACTGTTATGTGAAAGGTCTGTGACTATATGTTCATTTGAATATTAATATTTGAAAAGCTTTTGATGGCACTGGTTACTTCAGATTCACTTCTGGAAGAGGTGAATATGAACCAGAGAGAGATCAGTAAAGCATAGGTAGAGTGGGACTCGAGGTCTGTTGGGGACTCCTTTTTAAACTGACCCTACTTACATCACCTTCTATCTTTCTGCATAGTTTGCAAATTAGCGCTCTGAACTTCTGTCACCCCACTCTTATCTAACAGTTAAACAGACTTTTTTACTTAAAATTTCAATAGTACGTTATTATTACTTCCTGATGAAATGACAGCAACATGCAAAACTTTCTTCTGGTTTTCTCTTTGTTTTTATGAGGTTTTTAATTGCTTAAGAAAGCTGTAACTGTAAAGACTGACAATAGAGCAAGGTGAGGATTGAGAATGAGTATCAGTAGTTTAAACGCAAAATAATTTTGGAAGAATGTTATCAAATGATTATTTTGCAACATGCTCGGTTCTTTTTTCCTAACACATTTTATAATCAATCTCTTTCCCCCAGGGCAAAATTTCATGCTTCTGCAGGGGATTTTTTGAGCATAGTCTTGTCAGGTTTGTAGGTGAAATAACAATTTCTGCAGTATCTCCAGGAATCCGATAAATCTTTCTGACCTGAAAGTACAAGTTAGGCATTTCACTCAATAATCATTCTTACAGATCTTGTTTTCATGTTAACAGTGGCAATACTAGTGAGAGGCAACCTTTTAACTCATACTGAAGCTTGCAAAATTCTGGTCGTTTGCCAGTTCTTGTTTGCAAATGAAACATGTGACACATTGCCTGAAATTTTTGCACTAATAGGAGGCAGTGTTCATTATTGAAAGCTACATTTCTCTAGTTATTTCTTGCAAGTCTCTAAGAAGGAAACTCTTTTACCTTGTGGAAAAGCTATGTTGTGGTGAAAATTTATAAACCTTCTGGCATATTATTTAGACAATGAAAAAAAAAAAGTCCTGGTTATTCAATGTGTTCTTAACCACATTGTGAGATGTCTCCAATTTCTTCCCAGATAGAGGATGGTCTAGATGCAAACTATTTCAAGGAGATGCAGTTTGAAAGGATATTAGGATTAGGTAGGTGAGAAGCAAAGCAATTCAGACTGAGCAGGGGTCTGTTTTTAGTGAGCTGTTGAGGATTCAGACTGAGCAGGGGTCTGTTTTTAGTGAGCTGTTGAGGATGTGCTTCATAAGAGTCCTCATTCCTATAGGTACCAGATGCCTGCTCCCTTCCCAGTTATGCATTTGAGGTGAAAGGGGTAAGAAAGAATAGAGCTCTTTGATGCTGTTGGTCTCAGTTTTCTCTGACTTCAGTCTCCAAGCATAAATAATAGAAGAGTCCCATCTGCTTCTGCCCTGCTCCCACCTCTCTTATCTGAGTGGCAGGAATGATGGTGCTCTCAGACACTCCAGATAAGTGTGCCACCTCCCATATTCTCTTTTTTCCTCCCTGTGACAGGTCATATTTCCACCAGCCCTGTAAGCCCAAGTATGAGGGCTTAACAGGGCAAGTCCTGTTGCCCCAACTCCTTTCAGATCCCCCGAGCTGTGCTCTTGCAGCATCCAGTCTCAGTCAGCCATGGTGAAATTCAGTGTAATACACATTGGTAAAGATATTGGCGAGGCACTTTGAACAGGCACCAGGCCTTGTCTGTGACATGCATACACCGTGATCCTACTTATTGCTGTGTGTTAGATGCCATCTGTACCAGCTCTTCAGAATCCCTACTGATCTCATTATGTTGATGGTGTGGCACCCACTACATGGGTGGCTGGGAGAGGGCAAAGAAGAGCGTAAAGCGCTCCCCACGCAATAAGAGTGAAGCAAGCACTGGTGCTGCCCCATCAACACTGTACTCACCTCAGAAGTCATCCTTCCCTTGCCCACACCAATCCCGTTCTTGGGCAAACCAATTTTCAATACACCAGAAGCATAAAAAAGTTACCAGAAGTTGTTGCCGCTTCCAGTAGTGCTTGGCATCTCCAGCTGAACTTGGTCTCAAAAATGGCTGCACAGCAAATGAATTCAATGCCACCTGGTGAGTAGCAGCTCTTACACAGCTTTGGGCACCAGATTTACTACTTTTCCTCCTCTAGCTGTTATAGCTGAGCATAGAAAAAAGCTGGTTTAGTTGTCATTGCCAGCCTATAGCCAGAACTCTCCCAAATCTTCTATTTCGTACATAACAATCTTTTCTTTTGTGAGGCAGAAAAAAAGCTTTAAACGCAAAAGTAATTTTTTCTTTTCAGTCAATTTTTGTTCTGTTTACATAAAGCGATGCATATGCATTTGCCTCCCCATTGAGGGTTTTTTCCCAGAACTTTGCAATGAAAATCTATGAAACTTCTCTCCAACCTTTATCGGGTTTTCAATCTATCATCCAAGATGAAGAAGAAAAAAAAAGACCAAAAAGCATATGCAGGTGGTTTATCCCCCACAAGCTGTCTCTTCCAACTTCAGTGGTTGAGTTTTCAGACAAGTCCAGTGATATATCTGCCAGCTGTTTTAAAGCTTCTGTACCATTTTACTTCAGTGACAGAACCAGGCATTGGAATTTTTCACTGTGGATCTCTGGCACAGAAAATATATGAAGGAAGCTTAAAAACATAGGTGCAAAAAGGGGGCAATGAGAAACATACAGTCATTCCTGCCATAGAATCATATCAGAATCATAGAATGGTTAGAGTTGGAAGGGAACTTTAAAATCATCCAGTTACATCCCCCTGCCACGGGCAGGGACACCTCCCACTAGACCAGGCTGCTCAAAGCCCCATCCAACCTGTCCTTGAACACTTCTAGGGATGGGGTATCCACAGCTTCTCTGGGCAACCTGTTCCGGTGCCTCACCACCCACAGAGTAAAGAATTTCTTCCTAATATCTAATCTAAATTCTAATATGTTCCTCTAATCACCATATTTTATTATCTTGAGTCACAGATCTTCAAAGTGCTTTTGTTCCTGCAGGATGTAGAATGCATATCGGTCTTTTTTTATTTTAAGAATCTTGAAAGTTGTTGTCTTTTGATAGTAAATGAAGTTGCCTACAATTTTTTGAAACTTTTGCTTTGATTGGATTTTAGAGGTTCTTTGAGCTGTTTAGTGTATTAAAATTAGGCTATTTTTAATACAGAGAGTATTTTTTTTTGCTGTAAATCTGACATATTCCAGATTAAATTGTTTTCTAAAGATTCCATATATGTCTATCTGTACTTACATACATTTGAAATCTAGTATAAAGATCTAATCCAGCGTTTTGGGGAAAAACTGTACTAATTTCAGGTGGAGAGTGCCAGAGGTGATTTTGTGTGGAACAACCCAAACAAATGCCAGTAAAATCTTTATCTCATCGTGTATGATTATTCATTTTGTTCTGAACTTATTTATAGGAACTATCTCAGATTTTGGCAAAATTTCTGGGTTTTTAAATTGTGGGTTTTTTCATATGCCTCCAGTCTCCCACATGCAGAATCGTTTTTCCTTCCTTCTTAAGCCCAACTGTTCTGTGAAACTACTGCCTTCTTACTCAGGAGATTGGCTTCCTGTATGTGTTTACAGGGAAAAAAATGGTATTCCTGGGAGCTGTGTAGAACCACAAATCCTGGGGTGGGCAGGGGTGGGGGGTAGGCAGCGTGTCAGCTATACTCTTTCCTAACTGGAATCTCAGAAGCAGGATCTTTCTATTTCATAAGTAAGGCTATCTTTTATGTGGGTGAGGGAGCTGGGATTATTTAGCCTACAGAAAAGGAGGCTGAGGGGAGACCTAATAAGTCTCTAAAACTGCCTGAAAGAAGTGTGTAGAGAGGTGGGGGTCAATCTTGTCTCCCAAGTTACAGGTGAGAGGACAAGAGGAAATGGCCTCAAGTTGCATCAGGGGAGGTTTAGACTGGATATTAGGAAAAATTTCTTCACCAAAAGGTTATTAAGCATTGGAACAGGCTGCCCAGGGAAGTGGTTGAGTCACCACCCCTGGAGGTATTTAAAAGGCAGTATTTAGTGCTTAGAGATATGGTTTAGTGATGGTTTTTGTCAGTTAGGTTGATGATCTAGATGATCTCAAAGGTCCCTTCCAACCTAGGCAATTCTATCATTCTGTGATTAACAAGGCAGAATTTCAACAGTGTAAACTGAAGTGAGTGAGATCTGAATCTATCCTAGTATAAGCAATTTTGATATGTTCTTACTACTTTAATTCTGAGAAGTAAGTTTTCTTTCCAACTAAGTTTTCCTATAGACTTAAGAAACTGCAGTATCACAAAGCCTCTTATGTTTTTGTTACATAATAAAAGCATAAGAACCCCAGTAGAGATTGCTGTCCCATATTTCCTGTTACAAGAACCTGTTTTGTATATAAGCATATCAAAGTTAAATCTTTGCATTCAAGTTTTCTAGGTGTCTACTAGAATAATTTATTTTTGGTGGATGTTTCAGCTAGTATAGCTTAGCTATTTTTAAGGCTGAAATAATGTGAAAAAACACTCTTGCATTCATATTCATTTTAATGACATTTAGCATGTCACCTCTGTAAAGTTAATTGAGATTAAATTTGGCCCAGTTTATAATAATGGTGTGCATGTCAGCTAAGAACAGGGAGAGAATTTCTCCTCTTGTCTGATGTGCTGCAGAAGGAAGTTAGGTTTTCTTCACTCTCAACATAGGAGCCTATGGAAGGAGACTGGAGGAACGCAAGAAGAGTAATCACGTAAAAAAAGAATCAGGGACTGGGATTAAGGGGAGAATAGGAACAGACTCGAGGGAGATCGGAATATGGGGTACTGTTTAGTTCTCTTTACAGGGTGTCTGCAAAGATGACAGCAGCCTTCTGCTACTGTCGGTTTACTCCTCTATATTGAGCAGTATGGGATTACACTGAGTATCTGAAGTTTCCTGGTTTGCTCTTGTGGAAAGATGAAGAGCCGGTTTAGCTCCATGGCAGGAGCAATGAAATCTGTTTTACAGGAGAGACGACTGTCTGCTACTGTTGACAATGATGGTAACACACAGCAAAAGCTCCAAAACCTGAGCACATTGAAAGACCATGTTGTTGCTTTCTTAGACTGGGGACAAGGAGGCAACATGAATTCCAGGCTTTTCTGAATTTTAAATATTTGATTTTATAACCTTGAAATAATTTTAAAAACACATAATGCCAACTGCAAAGAAACAAAATATATTAAATAATATATAAGAAAAAAACAATAGTAAAGAATTAATAAAATAATGCTTTCTCTGCTATGCAGCAACTGTGTGCAAACAGACAGTGTTTTTCCTGGGCCTTAGTGTCAGTTGAATTGGGTTTTAAACATTGCAATATTTGAAGCTGGATGCCAAGGTTACTGACACCAGTAAACAGTGTGTAGTAGCTCAGTGATGAGTACACCATGATTATGAGTAAACATCATGCAGCGATGAAAGGTGAAATCTAAAAAAAAAACAGTGAAATGAAATGAAAGCAATAGCTGTGAACAGAATAGCTGCATTTATTGAAATGAATGAAAATGTATAGCCTTTGTTTTGGACTGAATCCTCAGTTGGCTCAGTTTCCTTAAACTCATTTCTGCTAGCTATTTTCAGCTGCTGGAGAATCCAGCCCAAAAATGGAAGGTTTTTTTTCCCCAGTTCTTCTTGTAAGTTTACAGCCACCTTTAGGTTATTTAAAGGAGAAAGGAAAAATGGGGAAATTATATTCTGTATGTGTTTACCAAGGAGATGAAGGGGGCATTAACCCCATCTCATCACTATCGCTGTTTGCACAGCCTGTGCTGCATTCACTCTTACACCCTGAGATCTACTTAAACGGGCATGATTGCACAGCTTCTCCCTTTTGAGCAGGTTTCTGCCTGCTCCTGTTCTGAATGCTGCACACAAATTCTTTCAGGATATGATTTGCAGACTTGTAGTCTTAAATCATACCACTTACTGTGAAATATAATTTTAAATGTAATAGCTCTGCAAAGTTTCAATGATTGCCTTAAAAAGACCTCCCCTAGATTTTTCAGGATACTCTGCAGAGCAGCACTTGAGAGTCCTCGAGAGTACATCTGTAAACTAATCAGTCCATCTGAAAAGATTGAAGATTTAGCAGCTGAACAGGGTGAAGTATTGCTTATTCCAGTGTGTTTTTTGAAAGAAAGCTATGTTGCTGTGGGACAGGAGATTTGATATTCAGAAAGAATTCATATCCATTATCAAGCCCTGATTCAGCAAAGTATTTAAGATGTTTTGTTATGCGCCTGCTAGCATTTGATTTTGCTGCTGCTTAAGAGCTCTACAGAGCCATAAGCACCAAGCTAAATGGAAAGGTGGAGATGAAGTTTTTCATCGATTTGCTCACATAAAAGCATTTCATTATGATGTTAAATGAGTACAAAAAATAAGAATTCCTGCCTCTAGCAAATGAGTGTCATGAAACTTCAACAGGGGTAAGAGTTCAAGACAGGTCATCTGTTTTTTACAGGTTTTGTTTGCAACTGTAACAGTTAGAAGCTGCTTTTTTTTAAAAAAAAAAAAAAAAAAAAATCTGTTTTTTTGTCTATCCTGTGTTTTAGACTACCTAGAAATGAGGTAGTCTAAAAAAGCAGTACAAGTTTGTCAGCCTACTTAGAACCATCTTGATTTGATCCCTGGCTGCAATTCCTTTTTTAAGCTACTGTTATGCCTCCTGTGATTCCCAGTAGTCGCTGCCAGCTAATCAAGTACCTTAACCTTCGAATGCTGAACTTGCTACATAGGTTGTGTCAAACTCCTTCAAATTCAACCTCTATTGCCCGCTCTTTTGATTAATTCCAAGATCATCTTTTAGAAGTCATATTATTGTCTTATTTGTGTAGCCGTAGGTCCTCTCCTACTCCTAGCAACTCCCAAGAATAGACAAATACAAATTGCATTGTGGAAGCTTATTTTATGGACGTTTGTGGGAACTTATTTCATGTATTGTTTGAATAGATGGTCTTTTTCAGCTGTTTGCATGCTAGGAGTTATTTGACTTGCCCTCAAGCAGAGAGATAAGAGCAGTGACGGGTAAAGTTAGGACTGCACTGGTACGGTTGAATTCAGGGGGATGGGGGTTGTTGGTTCTACTCCCCCTCTTTGGTTTCTTCACCATTTTACTAACAAAGAACTAAATAATTTTATCCTCATCCACTGTGCTCATCTTATTCTGTGTTAAGTACTTTCCAGTCTGGAGAAAAAATGAACATAATGTACAGCTGGGTGAGCTAGAAGGGGAATGAAAAAAACAAAGAGTTTCTGAACATTTCTGTAGTCATGTCCTTGGTTCCAGTCAAATGAAGGAAGGTTCGCATCTGGTATTTGGCTTCAGTGGTAGCTACAGTTTCTCCACTGGCAGTGCTGCCAGCAGTATAATAACTGTCCATGAGTTTGAGCACCTTCCACCATATTTTGTCCTCATGAAAATGGATGGAATCATCAGTAGTTTATGGTTCTTGTCAAATACCATAAGTTAAGCAAAGTGTTCTCTTTTAAACACAATAGAAGGGCTCTTTTCAGGCTATTGAAGGCATCTGCTATTTTTTCTTTTCTATTCTAACAGTCTTTTTCTATTTTTAGGGAAGCAACGTAATGGAGGACCAGGACCTCTTGGAAATAGGAATCCTTAACTCTGGACACAGACAGAGAATACTCCAAGCAATCCAGCTTCTCCCAAAGGTATAGTTTCTGTTATTACCCAAGTGAGGGAACACCTACAGCTTTCACATTATTTAAGACACTTTTTTGAATGGAGATAAACATAACTCTCTGCTGGTTTTGTAGACATGTTTTTTGCATATGCAAATGTGTCATAAGGTAATGTCATTGCATTGGACCCATTTTGTATAGATGTAATTGACGAACTAAGTAAAGGAGAGTAAAATCTACAATTTGAAGTGATGGCTCTTTAGAATTTATTTTAATTATTTTTGCCTTTTTAATCTGTCCATAGACTGTTGTTACATATGTGTAAATAAGGCTGTCAATAGTTCCCAGATGTTTGTCTTTATATAGCAGTTGGCCTGGAAAAACTCTGCCCTTTATATAAGTATTCTTGAAAGCTTTGGTTGAAAGATTGTTTTCCTAATACCTGCCTTTCATGTAAGATGTGGAGATTTCCTGCAGGCTTCATATTTGATTTATTGCCTTGTACATGGATTTCTCAGCTGTGGACAGAATAACTTGCAGTCATTTTTCCATTCATTTTTGGTGCTAGCTGATTAAACTATAGATTTTAAGATCAGTGATAGAAGGGGATGGTTCCTATATTTTGCATACCAGAATATATAAGTAGAGGGTTCTATTAGCATTTGGGGCAATGGCCTCAAGCTGAAAGAGGGTAGATTTAGATTGGATATCAGGAAGAAATTCTTTACTGTAAGGGTGGTGAGGCACTGTAACAGGTTGCCCAGAGAAGCTGTGGATGCCCCATCCCTGGAAGTGTTCAAGGCCAGGCTGGATGGGGCTTTGAGCAACCTGGTCTAGTGGGAGGTGTCCCTGCCCAGGGCAGGGGGGTTGGAACTGGATGATCTTTAAGGTCCCTTCCAACCCAAACCATTCTGTGATTCCAAACAATAGAGATAGTGGCCCTAGCATGAAAATTTACTATTTGGTTTTGGGAAGCTGTGTAAGGAGAATGAATGAGGAGAAGTAGATACCAATAAGGCTCAGAAGGCTGCCACATGTAATGGGGATACTTAGTGCAAGATACTAGGGCAGGAATAAAACTTGGTGTAATGTGTGTGAAGTGCTCTGACAGCAGCATGTGTAGAATAACTGTGGTAAACAGAGATTAGTCTGCTTGCATTTGATAATACTACAGAATGAGAAGAGCTATTAAAGGACTTTTCAGTCCAGAGCATGAGGCTGACATTCCTGGAAAAGATTTTTGGGTAAATCATAGTTTACTAGATAAGTTCTTATGGATCACTTGTAAAAGAGAACAAAGGTTTCTTTTGTGAAAAATGAGAAGTTGTGAACAATTTCTGTATCTGGATGTTCTAGTCAATACCTGTATACCACAAAAGGAATCCGTGGACTAAAATACCAAAGATTATTAAAGACAATAATATTCCACATACTCTATTGGACAAGTGAGATAAATGGTACAAGAAGTAGGATATATAAAAGTAGCATGCAATGTATTACAATAGATATTTAGGGTTTAACTGTGAATTTATGAATTTTCCATCAATGCTATAATTCAAACAAAATTTTATAATCTTAATCCCTGCTCTTTGCTGATGAAATATTTTTTTCTGTTCTGTATACTTCTTAGATCAGCTTTTTTGTATTCTTGTTTAAATTGTTCAAAATTAATGAATGGGGTTTTATTATATTGTAATTTTAGTGCTATCTGCGCTTAGTAACTGGTATTTATGAAAACATTGTTAATAATGTCTGCTTTTGGAGAGTATACTAATGCTGAGAGCCAGATCCTGCCATAAAACTCACCTGAGGCCTTTTTAAAAATGTGCTTAATGTGAGAAAGGAGGGCATAACCAGCCTCTAAAGATACTCGTGAAACCAGTTGAGAACAAGCTGGTTATGTGGTTAAGTGGAAGAATCAACATCTTCTAAACCAAAGATAATAAAGTAGCACAGAATGGCTTGCAGCATGGCCTGAATAATGCTGAGGTAATCTTTAGAAGTTTTGCTGTTGAGCTTGGAAAGAGTGCTTAAGGAGTGTCTTTGATGCAAGAACACATCAAACCAAAGGCAGTCCAAAGCTGAAGCTGTGCATCCCATTTCTTCACTTAAATGGCTCAACAGTACAAGAGAGCTTGCTTAGTAAAAATACATAACTCCTATTCAAAACCCAGATCTTTTCATGGCACAGCTATTGGAATAGTTATGGGCCCACAAATTGGGATCATGGTGAGTTTTATCTAATATGACCCACCCTTGCTGTATTCCCAACAGTTTGCTGAAAATCTAAAAACCTTTCTCATCCTGCAAGGAACCATGAAACATTTCTGTACCTCTGTTTGTTTGTTGATAAGTTCAGCTCTGTCATCATGCATTCAAAATAGCGCATACTGTCTAAGTATTTTAAGATCTCAAACCATAATTGGAGTCTCACTAATTTGAATCTCATTAGATAAAAATTCTTTTCATTTGTTTGTTTTGAATATGTACCTCTTTTCTGTTCCTCATTTAATTTAAAACTTGATGACTCCTTGTGTTTTAGTACTTAATAGCATTGCTGATTATATTATTTTTAGTTTTACTATTAATGTTTCCTATCTTGTGATATTTTTTTAACTCAGATTTTGAAGTTAAGTGCTTTAAAAAACATCTATGGAACAACACTTCGTTAGAGGCCAATACTCAGGCAGTATTGAATAAGCTTACAGAGTAAAAATCATGCAACAAATCTATTGTTAAGGTTTTGAAATAGTCCTTTTTAAAAGCTCTTTTTGTAATTCTCATCAATATTCATCTCTGCAGCCTGAAAATGCAACAGGCATTTAGTGGCTGAAAAGAAAGACTGTCTTTTTTTACTTATAATTGCTGAATTCCTAAAGATTGATGAGTTCTATATTTTAAATATCAGTAGCATGTTTAGGAACTGCTTTCCAGAGCCTGAAGTAGTTTTAAATAGGAAAACCCCCACATACCTGTTTAAATGTAGATTAATTGATCATTGTAGTTTCTTATGCAGTGTTTAACCAGTATGAAAAGGTATGTTTACCCAGATTGCTCCAAATATTTTTCCCTGGTGATTCTGTATTTGAGGAGAACATTTCCTAAGAGGGTAAACTGGTATGTTTGTAACAGACAGACAGAGCTGGAGTCTTTCAGTTAGACTTACGCTTTTCAAAATACCCTTTATTTTTGTTGGATTAGAGCTAGTAGCCCAAATTCTCATCTTGCACTAATGTAATTTAAGTTATTCAAGTTTTGCATTAATATTAACTAGAGCACTTTATGGCTTATTATTATTAGATAAGATTAAGACACTCCAGTAGAAATATCATTTGTAAAGCTAATTCTTGGAATGGAAATATTTTATACATGACATCAGTCTTACAGCAAATTTCTTAGCAGCATTTGATATTGCATTTAAGATTTTTTTGTGTGAAAAGAATGAAATCAATAAATGTTTGGAGAAGGATTTTACATGTTTTATTAAAAGGAAGTTCAGATGTGTCAAGAATAGAGGCAATGTCTAAAAAAGATACTGAAATTGCAAGTACAAGGGCTTGAGAAAAAAAAAATATTGAGAAAGGAGTTGTGTGCAGGATATGCTTATTTGACTAAAAAAATAACAGCAGTCATGACATAACATTTTAGCCACATTTAAGTGACACAGGAACCCTAAGGAGCGCTGTCAAGTTTTTTGGTATCCAAAACCTCTGTGCAAGTGACTTCTCAATGGGTTTCTAAAACTAAAATGTTTTAGAAAATGAGAATTATCCTAGCTTATCTGAGAACATAGATAAGAAAAAGGATTGTTTTTGTGTGGGATGCTCAGTGTATGGCTGCTTCTCCCAGCGCATAATGGGAACACATTCTCTCATTTGACAGATGGAAGAAAGATGTTAGCTGAAAGCAGCTTTTTCTTGGCTTCAGAGCTATTCTTAAAGTATGCAGCTTGTTCCTTCTTGCACAGAGAGGTCTCAACATAAAGCAAGTTTTGGAATCTTGTAGCAGCGTTGTGCAGGCAGCCAGCCTCTTTCCTGGGTGCTTTGCAGAACCAGACAAGAAGTAGGATATGAGCTCATGGTCTCTGTGAGCAGTGTTACATGAACAGGAAGGCTGTGCTTCCAAAAAGTGCTGGATCCATTACTCGTATGTAACGCTCTTTTGTGCAAGCACAGTAAGTCTGGCATTTGGAAAACAGAAACTCCATTAACTATGGTGTGTACGTATAACAGAAAAAGACCACATCTTATGTTTGCTATTGCTGTATTGCTATTGGCTTAGCCAATTTGAATCCTGGTGTTTAATTTCATCCTGTTCAGTACAGCTAAAAAGTAGATCGTTCCAACTCCCGTTCCTAAAGACAGTGTCCAAACAAGGAGATTCTGCAAACTGGTATCCAAATGTTTGTGACCCTTTCTGGCTATGACTCATTGGTTCTGATCTGCTGGAAGTAAAGATGAAAAACATAATTCAAAGGAGGTGCTTCCTACTCTCCTGTTCTTCCTCCTTCTAATGCCTCTGGTAATTACTTTCCTGGTTTGGAAGGAGGCCACTCACCTGCTTATTACACTGCTTATGAGACCTTTAACCATAAGGAGAGAAAAAGTGCTAGAATCCAGCATAACACATGAATTTTTCAACTCTGAAAAGCAAATGTGTAGTCTACATTATTTAAGTAATGCAGAACAATAGGAATGGATCAGTAAAACAAGGCAGCTGGATACATCCATGCTACAGTTCAATGTGTTTACTTCAGACTAACTTTAGACTGGTCTTATAGATCAAATGTTCCTCCCGTGCATGTGCTTCAAAACTGTCTGATCAAAGCAGTCTCACAACGATTTTCCTCCTTAACTTAGCCTATCAGTGACCCACTCGAGACATGGCATGCTGTCATTTATCTGTATCATGTAGATAACAGTGGTATATCACTGGTCCTGCCACCATTGCCCATACAGTAAGTCTTATTTTTCTTCCCACTTCTTTTATACTTTCTTATTTGTGGTTGAGTCTGTATTGCCTACTGCCCACTCTGAGAATAGTCAGCAGGGAAGGGAAATATGCTATAAGAGAGGAAGTGCTATTCTCTTTCTATGGCAACTAGACTAGGATGACAACCTGAATAAGCTGACTTGGATTTTCTGTGCATCCTTTGTCTGAGAAAAAAGACACAGATAGTTGCTTTCTGAGAGTCTTTGCTGCTGGTGTGGGTGTTCTGCCCAGGCCTTCACTTCTTGTGTGTTCATGAGCTACATCAGGGCTCCTGATGGGATCCACATTCCCACCTGCAACCTGTCCGCAGGCAGCTATAAACTGCAAAGACTTCCACTCAGTTGTCCCACGCCTTTACTCCTTGAGACATACTTATGAATGTATTTTCAGGTCATCAAAAGGAATTCCGATACCCATATGGTCCATAATTCCAGTGTTGGATTCAGAGGGAACACAAGCGATTCCTCTATGGGCAGCAATAGTGTTAGCAGCATCTGGATGCTGTCTGCCTCATGGGAAATGCTTCGCAGCCTCTACATCACCAGGTCGTGAGACCATACATCTCCAGAAATGGATCAAGTACCCAGTTTCACTGTGACTCTGTCACATACTGTGTGAAAGTAGACTATGGCTTTGGCCATCTGCCTGCAAGACAGCAGGCTGCGTGACAGGCTGGACACAAACATTTCCAGTGTTTCCCAAACTAAGGTTTAGGCTGTGTTCTGCACAGCCCCTGCAAGGACACAGTTAAGTCTTTTAATCTTTTTAACAGACTGAAAAAGCAAAGATCAGTTTCTTCAACATCCATAAGCACAGCCCTCTCCTTTTTGAATCTGCTTAGAGCATCAAGTAACTGGAGTAAGACAAGGAAAATGTGATTAACACTGAATGTCTTTTGCAGTGTTTCAAATATAAGGGGAAGATTACAAGGAAATTGATCGCGGTCTCTTTGTATCAAGAAATTTGTATCCCCACTCCCACCTCCACACATTAGCCTTTAGGGCCTCTGAGGGTTACTTGCTTCATCCGTTCACTCCTCAATAGCGCTAGGTTGATGGTTATGTTTATTCTGCCTTTGCCTGCCTGCTGGTGTGTGGCTGTTAACTTCTCTCTCCAACACCATCTGGAAACTACGCAGCCCATTCCACTATAAAGAAGTGGCTGCTAGAAGATGGTGAGGTGGGAGGACCGAAAGGCTAACAAGGCCGATGTGAGCAATTGCCGGGACTTGGGAAGGAAGGAGGAGTTAGACTTGAAGACAGCTAGAGATTCAGGTATAACTAGGTCAGAGGGTACTTTTATGTGTTCCCTCTCACCAAAAATCCCTTCCCTATATCCCCCTCCCCCTCCTCCAGTGCGATAAGAGCTTTTGTCCCATCCCCTCCCACTTTTCGTCTATCAAGAGAAATGATTCATCTACCCTGTGCCTTTGGTTGAAACACTCCATGCAGAGAATTACTCTCCCCTTTCAGTCTTATACTGGGCTGTTAGTACATTGTATTCAAGGCATTGAGCCCCACAGGGTCCCCAGCTGTACCTCTGTAGTCTCAGAAATTTTTTCTGCCTGCACAGCATGCCGTGGCCAACTCTTTGTAGCTGTCTCACATGCAGAGGTTCAAAGGTCTCCAGAGAGCCCCAGAGAACATGCTTGCTAGGAAGACATCCAGCATTTAAAAAAAAAAAAAA